>JAUTXW010003156.1:0-52500 GCA_030620095.1 Kuschelorhynchus macadamiae | reverse complement strand
ACAAAAAATCAATCTAGATTAGCTTAAAAAAAAAGTTTCTGAGAGGTTTCCGGGTAGGATAAGGTCTTATAAATAGATCCTGTTTATATAACAGATGTGTTGTAGCCCTCTCCATTTTCGACGACTAGGTCAAAAATGCTATACCTGGTATTAGACAGTGCCGAAAACCGCAGTTCAATATATAAATTACGGCTGAAATTAAGGAAACTTGAATTTTGTCCAAAAATTTGCATGTATAAGTTCGTCTGCACAGCGGTTTATTTATAAATTGAAAAATTAAAGTTCATTCTATTTGCGTCCCGAAGTGAGCTAAAGAACCTGAAATTAACCTCATAGATGTACCCATCCCTCTAATGCTTCAAAACAAAAATTGACTCATTAATTTGGCTCTCAGCTGTTACTAGTACCTAAATAATAAAAACTGAATGTATTAATTTGATTCACTTGTTTCCGGGATTGGTGAGCGTGTTCGCCAAGAAACGACCAATATAAGTTTAAATATTGGTGAAGTTCTTTAACATTTCAATAATAAAGTTTGTGTCGAGTACAATGTCGGCAACAAAATTTAAAATATGATAATGTAATTTAATTGTGATATTATTAAATTTGATGGATCTTTTCATAAAGAGGGCAACATCAAGGAATTAATAATAAATTTCATAGGTAAACATTTTATTCTAATTTATTATTTAAACATATAAAAACGTTTTCCGTAACACCTGCGGCTAGAAACTCCTGCACTCATATTAAGTCTAAATTGAGAAATATCAGGTCACAAGATCGCTTCTTTTGACATATGTAGAATAAAAAAAAACAAAACAAATAATCACAATTATAATTAATGAATTTAAATCTCTATATCTGGTAGCCGAACCTGAACCTATAACTAATTTCATCATGTTTTTTTGTGTGGGAATAAAATGTTTATTCCAGCATTTTTTTCAATAATTCACCCTTCCCTATTCTCACATATGCTTCACCTTGGCCCATTCTAATAAAAAAGTCTGGGCAAGCTTAAACAAAGATTGGATAGTTAATAGTACTTGTGGGTCATGTTAAGTACAAAAGGAAGTGTTTTGTCAAAAACAACACCCAAGTCTCTAAAAACATCTGGACGGGTAAGAGTAAACTCATTGAAGACTTAGTTAAAGTTAACTGAGGTATTTTTTTTTGTAAATTTCATAACATTACATTTAAACACATTTAAATCCAGGCGCCTTAACCTGGAAAATAAGTCATATTCTAGTCTACTACCAGTTTGTTTTTATTTCCTCCAGTGAATAGTCGTACGTATAATGCTGTGCTTAATGCCAGCATCATGAGTAAATAAAATTTTTTGGAAAAACGGATGCAAAATGGTTAGTTGTGTATAAAAAAAAAAAAAATGTTTATTAATGGTTTCCCATTCAAATTATTTATTAAACCATACAATTTATTAAAAATACAATTAAACTATATTCTGGATCATTCGACTGTGTTTTTTCTCTATAATCGGTGTTGTTGATATCTATTGTGCTTATCAGCCTGCATTTATTATAAACCTGCAATTCTATGCTTATCAGCGAATATGCGTTATATTTGTACTATATTAGATTATAATTGTACAAATTGAATGCATATCCTGCAGGCTTTAATAAAATAAGGAACATGTGTTATGTTTTCAAATATTGCAAGAATAAACCCCATAATAAATGGGTGTGTGTGACATGTAGTAGCATAGTCCACCCAAGCTGCTGCAAAAAAATGGCTATGGAAGTACAAGTCTGGCTAACATTATTAAATACTGAAATACTGAATTTATTTATGTTATTAAACAAAATGCTTTTACATACGTCACATATAAAAATCTACATAATACTTAAAACTAAACAAGATAGAAGAAGGATCACAATTTAAAATAATTTTTTTTAAAGTATAAAATATGTTATAAAATTCCTGTTTATATCACAAAGTCTATCCAAAAATTCTTATATACTATAGAAAGCTTGGCCTAATAAATAGTTTTTGGTTAAAGCTGTAAACTGTTTTTCATTTTTAGTGGTAGTTTATTAAATAATTTTGGTCCCCGGTAGACCGAACTAATACAAGATTTTTGAAGTCTTAAATATTCTATACTGATACCATTTTTACATCTAGTATTATAGTCATGATGTTCACTACAATGTAAGAATTTTATGTTTAATGAATGTCTGTTTAACATCTGCTTGGTAATGTAAACCCTCTATTATGCGAACAGCCCTTCTCTGGATTCTGAAAACTCTATTTGCTTGCGAAGTATGACCCCATGCAAGAATGGCACAGTTACAAGGCGATTAAAACAATGCATAATAAGCCATTAACAAAATAAAAAATTAACAATTTTAAGATTTTTGAGAAGATAAATGCTTGTTGTTATTATTTGGTTAGAATGTTCATGTGGGCCTCAAATACAAGTTTGGAATCAAAATATACACCCAACAATCTTAAATTATCTACTTTTGATACATTTTGGGGCACCTCTTTCAAACTAAAAATGATTTGTTCTGTTTTGTTATCAATATTTAAAGATAATCTATTACTGTTAAACCGTTTTTCAAGTTCTGGAAGAGACTTGCATTTGACCAATTAGAACATCTAGATTTTTGTTTTTAATAAGAGCTAATTAATCATCCGCAAAGATTACCAATTTGCTATTTGTTGCTGTTTTAATATCATTTATATAAATTAAAAAAAAGAAGGGGCCCCAGAATGGATCCCTGTGGTACTCCATGCCTTATGTTCAGTGGATTAGAAAGTGTTTCTCCAAAGAAGGTCTGCTGGGTTCTATCACTAAAGTAACTATCAATAAGTTTGATACTTTGATGATCTTGAAATCCATAGCATTTTAGTTAAGGAGGATCTGGTGAGATATACAGTCAAAGTCCTTGGAGTGGTCACACAGGATTGCACCGATGTGGTGGCCCTCTTCAAAGCCTTCGACAATATATTCCAAAAGGGACAAAATGGCACTCGTAGTTGACTTAGATTTCCTAAAACCAAAGTGACTAATTGTAAAAAGATTATTTATTTCAAAATATTCACAAATTTGTTGTTTTAATAGATACTCAAAGACATTCGATATAACAGGAACCAGAGTTATGGACCTATAATTATTTAAGAGGATGTAATCTCCTTTTTTATGTATCGGAATTGATATGAAATTATTTGGGTAAAACCCCTGTTCAATACAGGAATTTATCAGAAATGTTAGCGGCACAATTATGTTGTCTATAATCCTTTTTAGAAGAATAACATTGTAACCAAAAATGTCCTTACTGTTTTTTGATTTAAGACCATTTATTGCATTTCTCACTTCTCTGAAGGAGAAAATATTTGTTGTGTTTGTCAAGAGATAGTCCTCGGGTTCCCTAGATGGCTGAGGCAACTTTTTAAGTATTTCATCAGCTATATTGGCAAAGAATAAGTTGAAGTCTATGGCAGATAACTCTGTTGTTTTTTGACAGTTCCCTGAACTCATTTGTGACCTGCCAGGCAGCCTTCACCTTATTTCCAACACTTTGCATAAAATTAGAGTTTGCTTCCTTTTTTGCCTCGTTTACAGCACTTCTATAAAGTAAACGATATTTATTTTTTAATATAGTTATTTCTGGCAATTTAAAAACATTATAAAGGTCATTTAGCCATGTTGACTGATCTCTCATATTACTCAATACAGGATTATACTACCTTAAACCTCTGTCCTGTCTAAGTTTAAGCAATTTTATTGGAAAACATACATTAAAATTTTCAGATAAAATATTCATAAAATCATCACATTTTTAATCAGCATGTTTATCTAATTTTGTAATTGATCGATCTATACTACTTAATAAATTAAAAAGTCTATTTGTACCTAGCATTGTTTTTGGTTTGAGATTTTATAACATGTGATAGAGGTTTTTTTTCCTACTGATGGTTTTAATCATTATTTCAACCCCTTGATGGTCAGACACAACTAGCTGTGACAATTTTGTATTAAACTCTAGAACATTATTAAAATTAACAAAAATATTATCCAGACAAGCATTTAATAGTGTTTTTTCAAATATTTGTTGGGTATAGGCATAGGAATTTATGATATCATTAAAATCACTAGTCATCTTACTATTTACAATAAAATTAATATTAAAGTCACCGGTGATAACAATATACTTAAAACTGTTTGTTAAAATCTCTAAAATATTATTCATCCGATCTAAGAACATATTAATATTACCTCTGGGAGGACGATATACAGAAATTATAATAAGATTATAACATTTAATTTCAACCGCTGCAAACTCACACACCATCTCAATGGGCTCATTTTTTATATCAGTTCTTTGGATATATTCAAGTTTTGTTTTTACCAAGATCACAGTACCACCATGCTGATGTTGTTTTCGAGCATAAAAAGATGCCAAGCAATAATCACTAATTTTTAAAGAAGTTATTTCCTCTGGTGACATAAAATGCTCAGAGAAACACTACATTGTAGCTTTTTGTGGGTTTTGCAAAAATTCTTCAACCTCTTCCAATTTGTTTCTTAGTGAACATGCGTTTTGATGAAATACTCTTTCTGGTTGTTCTCCATTGGAGTTTCCCTGAAAAACGAGCGTCGTCATATGTGGAGAAAATGGTTTTGTGTTCTACTGGAATTTCCAACTTGAACTTAGGGCTGAAAAAGAATTGAAAGATCGACATATACCAAAAATAAAAAGAAATTCGGAGGCTTTGAAGGGTGAAGCTGCTGATATGGAAGCAAAACTACTGAGTCATATCGAATCCTTCAGAGCCCCGGTTATGGAATTACAGCAAACCATTCAATTCAAAATCGTTTACTAGTTTGCAAATATTATAAATATGACATCAGACAGGTCAGAACTTAAAAGCTAAATAAAATTTAAACAATGGTTACATAAACTACAAAATAGAAGATTAAAGTATATAAACCTGGACATAATTGAAATATGAAAACAAACACAGAGGTAAAGAAGTTAAAAACAGTTTTATCTTGGAGCCCTATATTCTCCTGAATTACAAAATGTCTTTTCCACCGAAAATGTTTTAAGTCGCTTTCTGAACATAATGAAATTTTCCATCTTCTTTATATGGTCTGGTATTCCATTAAAAATCTTGATGCAAGAATAATGAGGTGACATTTCATAGTGAGTGGATTTATGTCTAGGTATTGTCAGAGCAGTGGCATTTCTTGTTGGTTATGTGTGATTTTCCAGCTTCTTTCTAAATTTGTTTTTATTTTTTAATACGTAGATTACACCTTTTAATATGTATATTGAGGTCAGTGTTAGAATATTTTGCTTTCTAAATGTTTCTTTGCGTGATTCAATTGGTTTCAATCGAAAGATTAAGTTAATAATTCGTTTCTGTGCGACAAATACTCGGCTTATGTTCGTTTCCTGTCCCCAGAGCATTATATTGTAATTTAGAAAGTGATATGCAAGTCCATAGTATGCAGTTAGCAGTGTGTAGGGTGGAATTTATCGCTTTAGTTTTCTTGCAAAGGAGATTATATCTATTTTGAAAACCCAGTAATCTATCATACAGTACCCTCTTAAAGATCTTTGAGAAAGCACTCAAAACCGACATAGGCCTATAATTTTCAATATTCCTGGGATTCCTTTTCTTAAACACTGGGACTAATTTTATTATGTTTAGGACTGATGGAATTGTTGCTGTTTCAAATGATGAGATAGGAGATCTCATCTACCACAGCCTTTAGAACCTTCACATGAATACCATCGGTGCCAACTGACTTTGTATTCTTTAGGCGACGTATCAAACTGTGCACTTCTCCGGTAGTTACTGGCTCCATGAATAGAGAGTTAATCATTGACCTGATGCGGTTAGCATAGAAATGGAAGGTGTAGAACCACTGAAATGTTCGTTCAGTTTTTTTTCCGCTACCGTTGCAAAGAATCGTCCAAATTCATCAGCAACCCTCTGCCGGTCCGAAACAAGTTCATTGTTTAATTGCAACTCTATGGGTTTATTAGGCTTTTTTTACCCATTTCTTCGTTAATTATAGACCACATCTGCTTGGATTTATTTTTTGCATTTTCAAATCGATTTTTGTTGAAGTGAAGTTTAGTTTCTATAACATGTTTCCTGTAGTTCTTTTTCGCTTCTCTATATTGTTTTAAGAGATCACTACTGTCTATTTGCCAGGACACAGCATACAGATCATGGAGCTTTTCCTTTTCTCTTTTCAGACCGAAGGTGTACCAGTTATAAGTTCAAGCATCCCTCTTTTTCTGTTTTGGACATGTTGTATGTTGTATCGTAGTACCATATAAATTTTTGTAAGAATCCTTCAAATGAGATATTGATATTTTTTGAATATATCCTTTTCCAATTTTCATTGCCTAGCTTTTGTTTGAGGTCATTTAAATTTTTTTCTGTTAAGGATCTTCACTCGCTTTTATGGATTATTGATCTTTTCTTGTGGTTTTATATTAAGTGGTAGTTCCTGTAGATGGTGGTAGGACAGGTGCGGTTCTGTTATAGCGTACTGAACAAGTGTTTCATAAATGCTTGTAGCCATGTAGCCAATGGATGACTCGGTAGTTCCTCTCTGAGATGTGAAGACCCTCGTTAGCCGCCCATCACAGAAATTTTTAATATTAAATGAATCTAATAGATCTTTTAATCATTTATTATTGAGGTCCTGCTTTAGTAGGGTATTAATATTTAGATCACCACATAAAACAATGTTTGTACTCATATTTACAAAATTTCCATATCGCCTGAAGGTGGTCTGTAGATGGTAATACAAACCATTTTTGTTGGTTTTAGATTTATTCGCAGTCCACAGCATTCCAAGAGCTTTTCAATTTCAAATCTCTTGATACCATCAAGGGGTTTTCCGATTAGTTTGTCGCTAGAGTAGATTGAGCTACCCCCATGTAAGTGGTATTCATTGCAGAATGTAGTTTGTACTGTGTATCCTAGGGTGGCTATGCTGTCAATTGCATCTTTAGTAATCCAAGTTTGAGAGGATTTCTAGTTGATTCAACTTGTTTGCAATGCTTTGGATGTTAATATGATATATAAGTAGTTTGTCACATTTAATTTCTATATATCATGTTAGCTGGGATAGTAGAGGGTATCAAAAATTATTTGTCGGCGGTTTATTTATTTGTTCTAATTCTTGTGTCTCCAGCTGGGATAGGCGAGAGTACAGAATAGTATTTGCCAGCGGGTCATTTATTTGCTTTAAATCTCGTGTGGGGTCCTGATTAATGTTTTTAATGACTGAGTCTTTGATGATGACACTAGTATTCTGGTTGTTCTGATTTGAAAATTAGAATTCTTTATTCAGTCAGTTACAATCAAAATGCATTACACACGTCAGTAAATAAATTAAAAAAACTTTAAAAATAGCATCATAAAATTATTTACATTAAAAATCATTAACTACTCAATTAAATTTAGACATACTAAAAGGCTATGTAGGAGAATATAAACATATAGATAGATCGTTTAGAAAATAGAACATTACACATATTCAATTAAAACGTCAGTAAAACATAGAATATCATCAATTAACCACACTACTCCATACTTAAAACATTTACAAGTAATTTATTCCCACATTAGCTATAATAAAAACGTTATTTAAAAAAGTTGAATTCATCTACTGAGTAAAAACTTTGCTCTAATAACATACTCTTAATATTGTACTTAAACTTTTTCAGAGATAAATTCTTAAATTCTTCTTCTAAAGGAAGGACATTATATAAAATTTTATGGCCTAATACGCGAGACCTCTTTGATACCTCTTTAAGCGCCAGTAGATAGGGGCAATATCTAGTAGTATAGAGACTAAGGTTTTTCTTAACATAAATGAGATTCTGTAAAATATACACATATGGTAAGGTAATAGTTTTCAGTTTTTTGAATGCAACTCTGCAGTCTTCTCTAAAAGGCAACCCTGCCAATATTCTAATTGCCCTCTGTTGCAAGCAAAAGAGGCGAGGAACATCACCCGCGTGTCGCTATGTAAGGCTCGCGTAGGAAAGATGCCAATGAAATACACCATGCGGCCTTTAGCACGTCGGTTCCGTCACCGTTGAAAAACTATATATATATATATATATATTTATATATATATATACATATATATATATATATATATATATATACTATATATATATATATATATATATATATATATATATATATATATATATATATATATATATATATATATATATATATATATATTATGTCTATATGTATATATATATATATATATATATATATATATATATATATATATATATATATATATATATATATATATATATATATAGCACACATCAATCACGATGTGTGCTAGTGAGTAGTTGTATGACCGCAAGCTCTGCATTTATTTACGCAAAAGTCAGTATATTTTGCAAAAAAAAAAAAGTTTTCTTGGTGTGTAACTAATTATGTGTCATAGTGCAATTAGTGCAGTTTTGGGACCTCTCCATCATTTCGTTACTCTAAATTAGTTAATTAATGTACAACCAATCATAGACGTCTTAGACTGAAAGTGATTAGGCAGCTCCTGCAACATGGGTCGAGATACCGCTATGAGAAGTGGCAGCAAATCTGAAGATGACCAAGAAAAGCTTATTAGCAAGGTATGCACAACATTTTCGAACCAGCTAAAAGAACTTACTTCTAAAATTGATAGTATTGATTCTAAATTAAGTCAAGTATATGAAACTTTGAAAAATATGAGTTCCACTATAGATAAGAATACCAAACATATTACTGAACTACAACACCGTTATGAAAATCTAGAGCAAAGCTTAAAAAGGAATTCGCTTCGGATATGCGGGGTGGATAGTTTGGGCGAAGGTGAGGATCTTCTGGAATTAGTACCAACACTAATTTCAGAAAAACTCAATATAGAATGCTCCAAAAATGACATTGATTATATTTTCCGTTTAAATAGTGACATTCAGAAGAAAAACGATCCAGCAACTATAATTGTTAACTTTATTAGTAATGTTAAAACGATCCGAAATTTACCAAGCTAAGAAAAAATTAAAAAATTCACCTATATCTATATTTGAAGATCTTACCCATCTTCGCTATGAACTTTTAGCATTAGCTAAGAAAAAATATAAGTAAGAAGAAAATCAATATTCTATCCCAAACGGATGTTTAAATTAATGAATGTGTAGAAGCTCTCTATATATGTTATTTATAACTAATATGTCGACTAGTGGAATCTCTCTTTTTTTATATTTTTTATGAGTTTAGGAATTCGTAAATTATTCTCTATATACCTACGATATGGAATATAGTTGTGCTAATACGATAATTCTGTATACACATTAAACCTTCATTCAATAAAATAGGAAAAAAGGATTATTAGGAACACAAATATATTTTCTGTTGGGTATTAGAGATGCTAAATTTTTTTTCTCTTTAAATAATTAAAAATGTGGGGTAATGTGGCTCGTATTTTACACATATTCTATTGATATATTTTTGTTTTTTTTTTGTACATATAGGTATTACATACTTAATTTGTAAACTAATTTAATTTGATATACGAGTATATTTTTAATTTTTAATATAATTTTGAACTTTATACATTTAGTATAGATGAATATTATCGAATACGACACAGAGCTCAGCAAACTTGCCGAAATAAGAACTAGAACTATTCAAAACTATAGTAACACTTGCGATGATCACGATTTTTTAAATATTATTCATCTTAATATTAGAAGTGCAAACAAAAATTTTGATGAATTTTTGATTTTACTAGAAAGTTTAGAACATTCTTTCGATATAATTGTATTGTCAGAAACATGGAAAATTCTTTGTCTAGAAAATTTCCATATGGAAAATTATAATACATACTATTCAAATGGGGCATTTAATCAAAATGATGGAGTCTTGGTATTTGTTAGGAATGGTATACATATTATTTCAACTAGTACTAAAAAAATTACTGAAAACACATTTCTAAGCATGTACCTTAAAATTTCTGATATCACACTAGAATTAATTACTGTCTACAGGTTACCATCAACTAATATACGTCAATTTCTTAATGAACTTCAAAAAATAATCAGTCACAAAAATAATAATTTTATCTCGGTATTTACAGGCGACATTAACCTCGATTTGTTAAGGCTGATGTATTGGTTGACGAATATGTAAATATATTAACAAGCAACGGGTTCCTCAGCCACGTAAATGCAAATACTCGTGTAACACTAACTACTGAAAGCTGCTTGGACCATTTTTTTATATACTGTCCGGTAAACATAAAGAATGTTTTTTTTCAGTCATTTGTTTATATAAGCGCCGTTACTGATCACTATCCAATAATATTAAAGATAAAACTCCAAAATGGTAAAACATCTGTAAATAATAAAAGTATTACATCGGAAATTTTTTCTAAAAGGGTAAATTATCTAGAATTGAAAAATAAATTAAAAATAACACAATGGGATGACATACTGAATTTTGAAGACTCGAATAAAGCCTATAATTGTTTCTTAAATAAATAAAAAAAATAATTGAATCTACAAGTACACACATAAAAATAACTTCTAAATATAGAAAAATAAAGCCGTGGATGACAAATGCATTGATTAAATCAATTCGGGAGAGAGATAAATTAAAATTTAAATATCTAAAGAAAAGAATAACATCGAAATGTTTAATGAATATAAACAATATCGTAATATTCTTAATAATTTAATTAGAAAAACAAAACAAGACTACTTCTCCAAGTATCTCCAAATAAAAAACCATTCTGCTACAAGATCAAGTCAATAATAATCTAGAAAATAAAAATGATATAGCTGAAAGATTCAACAAATATTTTTTAAATATAGGCAATGAAATGGGAAATAGAATTAATTGCACCAGATTACTATCTTCTAGAAGTATAAACTGCACTTCTATTTTTTTATCCCCGCTTACTGAAAGTGAAATTATAAATAATATAAATAATTTAAAAAATAATTCTGCCCCTGGAATCGATACGATTTCAGCCAAGGTAATAAAAGAAATTAAACATGAAATTTCAACACCACTTCTTCATATTTATAATCTTGCCTTTTCTCAGGGCATCTTTCCTAATGAGCTTAAAAAGTCTGTTGTATCTCCCATATATAAAAACAAGGAGAAAAGCAAGCCATGTAATTATAGACCAATATCTGTGATAAATAACTTCGGAAAATTGTTAGAAATGTCTATAAAGGAAAGAATTAATAAACATTTTACTGCCAATAACATACTCTCTAAATATCAATTTGGATTTCAAGAAAACTGTTCAACCGAAGATGCTCTTTATGAAGTAAGTAAAACGATATATGACTCCCTAGATAAAAACAAAAAGCAACTGGTAATATTTCTGGATTTAGCGAAAGCTTTTGATATCGTCTCGCATAACATTCTCTTAGAAAAATTAGATAAATAAGGGGGTTACCAAATCAATTACTTAAAAATTATTTATCCGATAGAAAACAATTCGTTAAGATAGAAAATGAAGTAAGTGAATTTGGAACCGTGACTTCTGGTATTCCACAGGGTACAGTATTAGATACTAACGCCAAAATAGTTTCGTATGCGGATGATACTGTCTTAATGTTCTCTGGTTATAACTGGAATGACATCATTAAAAACGCAACCGCTGAATTTTCTAAAATATCCCAATGGCTTGCAGAGAACTTATCAACACTAAATATTAAAAAACTAAATTTATATGTTTTAGTATTTACGATTTATATCAACCTTTGATTACCGAATTAAAAATACATTCATATGTCTGTTTAAGAGAAAATAAAGCTAATTGTCAATGTCACAATTATATTAAGAAAGAAGATAAAATAAAGTATTTGGGAGTCATAATAGATCAGAATTTAAAATGGGACCAACATATTCAATATATTAAGCAAAGGATACGTAAGCTAATTTGGAAATTTTATACTATCCGAAATATTTTCCCTACGTATATCATTAGAATGCTTTATTTCTCCCTTGCTGAATCTATAATACGGTATGGAATATCAATCTGGGGAGGCGCTTTCCCTACGGCTAGGCTATAGAACCACTTAAAATAGTTCAAAGGTATATCTTGAAAGTTGTTTATAAAAAAGAAAAACGATTTTCAACCGAGCAATTATTTCAGGAACTAAATGTATTTAATATTCTTCAGCTCTATACCAAAGCAACCTTACCTTTTACTTATAAAACTCCAGCTTTGCGACAAAAATATTTTTCTTATAATACTAGAAATAAAACATCCGGAAATATAGATATACCATTTATGACAAAAACTAAAACTCAGAGATTCATAACTTATTTTTCTCCCAAGTTTTTTAATGTTTTGCCATTGAATGTCAAAAAAATAAATAGTAAAAAATTATTTAGTAAAAAAATTGACTATTTTATAAAATCTAACTATTCAGAATTTTTGAAAATATACGACTCGTGATTGTAAGAAACTAGTCGCTACTTTTATTCTATTTTTTGTTTAATTGATTCAGGTTGTTTGATGGGCTCGCGTGTGGGTAGTAATATAAACCTAGTTCTAGCATATAAAATCAAATTTTGCATATTCATTAGATTTAATAATGAAACTTGCATGTTGTATTTGCTCTTTATTTACATATTATATAAACTATTATTTTATAGAAAACTGTACACTCACAGACATTATGTTTAGGTGTACATGATTTATAACACTCTTTAAAATGTATTATGCAACAAATAAATTATTCTATTCTATTCTATTCTATATATATATATTTATATATATATATATATATATATATATATATATATATATATATATATATATATATATATATATATATATATATATATATATATATATATATATATATATATATATATATATATATATATATATATATATATATATATATATATATATATATATATATATATATATATATATATATATATATATATATATGTATATATAGGTTAGTCAGATGTCTGGAAACGATCAAATATCTCAAAAACCGCTCAACCGATCTGAACCATATGGGGTGATTAGGCATTATTGAATTTCCCCGACTTTTTGGGGCATACCGTAATGTTGTCAGATTTTCAGTTTTTCGGCAAACTAACCTAACTTTTTTTTTCAAATCAAATGATATATTTTTTAAGCGTGATTTATTCATCCTATTATCCTTAGTATAACTCCAAAATTGCAAACTTTTATCTTAATCCTTTAAATGTTAAATTTATTATTATTTTTTTTTAATACATCGCCAACTAAAGAATTAAAACACTAAAACTAAAATAATTTAATGATTAATATGATGTTGAGAATGTTGTCCTTCTTCAGCTTGACGGTATCCTAAACGGTCAATAATTTCTCGAATAGTGTTTTGTTTCTATTTCAGCTCTAATCTTTCCCATTAGAACTTCAAGGTTTTCGGGCTTCGTTTTGTACACGGTCGTTTTTAGGTGACCCAAAACAAAAAGTCAAGCGGATTTAAACTGGAAAATACGGCGGAGTCCAATAATTTGGTTTTCCAACAGCTGCAGATAATTAATATTTCATATTCATATTTTCTTGAAAGAAAAAGGATCCAATAAGGCGAATACCTAAATTGCGTATGACTAAACGGTTTTATAACTCGGCATAATTCGGGACACTTCAAAACATGTTAATAAATGAGAAGCATAACTTAACTTATCCACAATCAAACTAGTGAAAACCGCATAGCTGGGCGCATAGATCAACTAAATTATACTAGAGGGTAGTGAAGTTACTATCTTCAGTCTTTTTGGCAACAAAAGTGTAATGCCGACATGTTTCAATTTTTCGGGACACTTTAGAAAAACTGTGTTGCTGAAGGATTTTTTTTAACAAAATGGTACCAAGAAATAGACCAGAATCGGTTTTATGTTCTATATTGTCTTGTTCCACTCTCGATTGGCGTATGGAATAACATTATGGGAATGTTCTCCTGGAGTAATTAGGGTCTTTAGACTTCAGAAGCATGCAGTTAGGGTTTTATGTAGTGTTGGCCCAGTTGAACATTGTAAACCTCTCTTTATTGCCTCCAATATATTAACACTTCCCTCTTTATTTATATTTTGCCAGGTTTGCGACATATATAGGAGAAAGTATCTTTCGCACACATTCTGAAAATCATAATTATCAGACACGTTCCGCTAATGTAATAATAGCACCCAATTTAAGACTTACAAAATCTCGGAAAAATTCAGTAAATGTTAAACTTTACAATGCTTTGTCACAGACATACAAGGAACTGAAAATCGATGTGTTTGAAACTAAACTTTAATCTTTTTTTGAAAAAAAGGCGTTTATTCCATCCACGAATATTTACAGGAAGTTTCCACTGCAACCATCTGACTCTGTTTTTTTTTCGTTGTTTTATTTTGTCCCATTTTGGATACTTTTGCGGGGTATCTCCGTTATTTTTATAGATAGAAAGTTGCGGTTTTCGCGAAAGTGTGCTACTTTTTCGTAAAACTAAAGATGCCGTTAATAAAATTATCATAGCACTTTTAAGATACGCCCTGTAAATTGAAAATGTTGCATTTTCAGGCATCCCTCGTATCTCAACTATCGGATAACTTATCAAAAAATGTGAAAACTGTTTCTTATATAACTTTTCCCATAGAACTCAATTCCGCCTTCAGAATTAGTCTACAGGTCAGGTCAAAAAGTTATCGGACCCTACTTTATTTTTTTAAATGGAACACCCTGTATATTTATAGACTATAAAAATTGTCATTTTTTTACCTTTTCAAAAATATATAATGGTACTATTATTTTCATATAGGTATCTTCTTATATAAAAATACCTTTAGAGTTTTTTAATAATAGTAAGTTTGTAACAACAGTTTTATAGCATAAAGTAACAATATAAGAAACACAAAAAAAAATACTAAAAAAGAGAAAAAACAAATTTTTAAATGTGATGTTTAAATTGACGACCATTTTCTCTAATGCAAAATTGGCACCTTTTTGTAATTCTTTGAATAGCGTTAAAAAGAACCATTTCATTCATTTCATACGCTGCCATTATTCGAAGAAATTGATAAATATCAATAAAAAAAAAATACCAAATGAACGTTTTTAAACTTTTTTATAAACCAAAAGTCGATCCAATAACTGCTAAGATAGACGAATATTTGACATTTATTTTTATGTGTTATAAAAAATAGCTATAGCCTAGTATTAAATTATGCATTTTATTTCAGAAAATTGTCTTTTATTTTCATGTTTCTGAGAAAAGTGCATTATATATTTTTGAAAAGGTAAAAAACGACAAATTTCATAGTCTATAAATATACAGGGTGTTCCAATAAAAAATAAAGTAGAATCCGATATTGAGTTCTACAGGAAAAGTTATATAAGGAACAGTTTTCACATTTTCGAAGTTATCTGATAGCAAAAATACCCGAAACATGACACCCTGTACATATATATATATATATATATATATATATATATATATATATATATATATATATATATATATATATATATATATATATATATATATATATATATATATATATATATATATATATATATATATATATATTTAGCTAGCTCAGATGTTTGCACGTGAAGGAAAATATGGTGATAATATCATCATGTTTGGAGATCTGATTATACAAGCACTGGCCAATTTATTTATTTATTTATTTATGTGTGATCAATTCGTTAATAATCTTTAATAAATGACGGAATATAAATCAAAATTTAAATGCTGTACAAATAAGCTATTCAGCAATCCTAGTTGCCTTGAGCGAGATTTCTAATACTTTGTTCTGAAAAATGCAAGGAACTATCCAATTCAGAAAATACACGAGTTTTTTAATTTTTAAAGAGGATGGGTTCTCTTCATGCCGATAATTATGATTTGAAGCAACAACTTTTAAAATGTAATGATAAGGTACAGTCTATTGTAGGTTTAAAGGACGAAACATTTGATAATTTAGTTAAAAAAAAATTAAAAAATGATGATGGAAATAAAAATAAGAGATGAGTCAATTAAAAAAACTAGAAAAAAAACTCAAACTTTGGTAAATGATGTTTACCAATCAGAAAGGATGATTGAAGAGTTTAACAAAAAAGGAGAAGAATTAGAAACCATTAGAAAAGAGCTCGACATGGTGACAAAAGAAAAAGTGCTTTCAAACGAATCTCATTTTTTGTACCACACCAGTTAATCCTAGGTACCTGCGTGATAATTAATAAGACTGTAAATATTGTAAACAAGTTAAAGTTTTTCTCGACCATTATAGACTTAGTCTGTCTCCTCAAAATTTAATGTTAAGGATTTCTTAAAAAATGGCTTTTACTTAAATACTAAAGGTATTGTTAAAATCTCTAGGATTTTAAAAGAATATTTGCAGAACTTTTGGTAACAAAACTTTAAGCACTAATCTTAGGCAAATCAAAACCTCTTCTGAATTACCATTATTGCTGACTGATATTACTTTGGCTACGGGGGGAACTCCTTTTCTGATAAAAACTTAGATAATGTATAAATTTTTACCTCTACCTTTAAATAATTCTTTTTTAGACGTTAGGACAGCTTTGTAAATGATATTTCCGTATTTTTACTAAATATCCAATCTTTACGACCTAAACTAGATGAACTTAATATACTATTAGATAAAAATGGCTATCCTAATATTGTATTACTTACGGAGCATTGGTTAAGGCCTCGCGAACACGTCTTTATTCCAAATTACAAAACTGTTTGTGTTTTTAACCGGAAAACAATAACTCATGGTGACACTATGATTCTAATTTATAATGCTAAAGAGGAGACTTTTCTTGTGGCTAATGTTGATACATTTGATGCAGTGTGTGTTAAGGGTGTATTTGAGTTCTCTGTTGTAAAGAATGAAAGTTTTAATGTTTTTATAATATGTGTATATGGGCCTCCAAGCTGTAACATAAATGAATTTATGCAGAGGTTGGAATCTTTTCTCTCACCTATGCCTTTAAACTCTAAATTTACTATGTGGCGATTTTAACATTAATTATAATGATAAAAAATTACCAGAAACTCAAAGGTTAATGAATCTATTAGTCGCGTTTAATCTTTCCAAGCTGGTTGGATAGGCAACACAAGTAATTGCACACTCTAACACACTTATCGATTACATGTGAGCAAACTTCACAGAAGGTAATGAAATTCTTGCATTTTTCCTTTATTTAAAAAACAAAAACTGCCGAAGTCTCACTTTAGACAAGTTTATAGTTCTGCTAATTTTAGAGCATTTAGGGAGCATGTTGGTGAAACTGACTGGCAGTTTCTATTTAGCTGCTCGGATCCTCTGTCAAGGTTCAACGAGAATATTGTAAAAAGGTTTAATGATAATTTTCCCATTCGTAAAATGAAACCTAAAAGTAAAAAGCCCTGGATAACTTCTGGAATTAGGAAATCAGCAACCTTCGCTCATTACACACAATTCGTAAATATACTGCATATCCTGGGTTTTACTATCTTTCAGTAGATATAGGGCCATTTATCGACAAGTTTTAAAATTAGAAATATTACAATAATAGTCCACAATGCTCGCAATAAGAGCAAGGAACGCTGGGCAATAGTCAATGAACTAAGAGGCAAGTCGCATACTCTAACAGAGGGGTTCGGTTTAGACGCCAAAGCGTTTGATTGTGTAAGTCATGTGACTCTGCTGGGCAAACTTTTTATGGTTTTAGGGGAATGGTGCTCGAGAGGTTTTTATCCTATTTAAAATGCAGGAAACAACTAGTGAGGAGTCGGGATGGGATGTCTGAGGTGATGAATATCAGGCAAGGCGTCCCGTAAGGTTTAGTATTCGGGTATTGTTTCTTCTATATAGGTTATAAAAATGGCCGAAAGTGATTCATCGCGATCAAGTGCGGAAAATAAAAATTAAAAAATATTATGTTTTCATTGTGATAAAAAAGTAGTAGGCTTCGTAACGTGTCTTAGGTGTAAAGAGAAGTACCATCCAAAGTGTTTAGTGCAGGCGGCGTCCCAGAAATCGGCCGTTGGCAAACATGTTGTGGAGAATACCAAAGAGGTTACAAAAGTAGAAGGAAAATTGGTGAGTGAGGATCTACTTCTAAGAATTATCCAAGAATTAGAAGATAAAAATTAGCTCCTGGTAGAGAAAAATAAGCTTCTGCAAGTGAAAAAAAAATAGATTTTGTCGAAAAAAAAACGGACTGAAAAACAAATAAAAAACACCAAAAAAAAAGCTAAACAAGACCAAGGTGAAACAGAGGTCGCGCTACCTGCGAACTTTGTACACCATCGGTGTTGGCACCACTGATTGACCGGATTGACGTTGATGACATTGACGCTGATGAACATGACGACACAGAAAATAAAAAAGTTGAACAAAAATCAAATAAAAATGCCGAAAATATTGAAAAATTTGAATGGCAGACGGTAAGACATAAAATTACGAAAAAATATCTACAGCAAACGAGACCGCAACCCATTTTTGGGGAAAATACAGACAGGGGCAGCACCCAATATGTCCTATCTTTTCATATTGGGGTTCAGGCATGAATTTGGGGAAGAACAACTCCAGAATTATATCAAAGTTTGTGCTGATGTAACAACTAGATGTTTTAAAATGAATACGAGAAAACAACACTTTAAAAGCTCATTTAAAGTTCAAGTCTTAAAGACAGAGTGGCAAAAGCTCATGAATCCAGAAATCTGGGGAAAAGTATTGTTGTGAACCATTTTTTTCATCTTCGCCGAAAACCAACTTGGAGGAATCATCCAGTGGGAGAAAAACAGAATGGGTAGGGAAAGAGATTACCGAAAAGATTGTGACACACTTTGAAGAAATTCCACAAATCAAAAACCTCAGCATTGAGAGTCAAGGTGAATTCTGCTCTGTAATAAATAAGGCAAGTAAGTTAATAATTGTATGTCCTTATTGTTGTTTAGGTAAATTCGATGTATTTTTAGAAATTTTAGAATCCGTAGGTGAATGTCTTTTTGAAATGTATAAGAACTTTAATATTGTGTGTTGTGGAGATTTTAATATTAATTTTGTGCTGGAAAGTGTTGAAAACAAAACATTATTTGAGATTTTTAATTCCGATAACTTCTACCGAATAATTTTTCAGCCTACTAGAGTGGCCAAAAAAAGCAGTTCATGCTTGGATAATATTTTCGTAAATTTTCCAGGTTATAGTGTTGAATTTATCTGACCTGGGTTTAGATATAAATAATATATGTAGCTCAACATTTTAATAACTTAATAAAAGTAGCCTATGAGGAATCATTTCTTGAAAAAACTGTACTCTCTAATCTAGGGAACCTGGCTCAAAATTGGTTTAATAGAGAGATATCTGACATGCGTGATTATTTAAACTTTCTTTCTGATATTGCTAGGAACTATCCAACACCAACAAATGTTCATCTAAAAAAATAATTTAAAAAAACTTACAGACAGGCCATAGAGCACGCTAAGCGTGAATATCATGACAATCGGATCCGGAATTCAAGAAACAAATCAAACTGTTCTTGGGAAATTATAAATAGGCAAAGAAATTCAAAGAAAAAACCCAGTCTACAGTTAATGATATTTTAGCAAATGAGTTTAATGAATTTTTTGTCAATGTTGCTCCAAACCTCCTCTTAAACCATCAAATAAATATTACTCAGACTCCTATTAATTTTAATAACCTGCCTAACATGGATTTTGACATCAGTGAATTTGCTTTTATTGAGATCAGAGATATATTTAACAAATTAAAAAATAAAAATAGTAAAGACTGCCTTGGCCTCTCTGTGAGAGTTTTGAAACAGGTGCGTGAACTGCTGATTATTCCAAAATTAATAAATCGATGCCTTAGAGAATCCACTTTTTCAGATGTCTGGAAGACTGCAATGTTTATTCCCATATTTAAAAAGGGGGACGAATGCGACAAATCCAACTATCGCCCAATATCATTATTGCCTGCTCTGTCTAAGATAAGAAGTGTATTGCCGAATGGATTTCAAAGTATTTGGAATTAAACAATCTTCTCACTGATCGACAGTTTGGTTTCAGACGAGTTTTAAGCACAGCCTCTGGTATTATGGACCTGGTTTCTTATATATCGGACGCATTCAACAATAGGAAATATGTTAGCACAATGTTTTGCGACCTAAGCAAAGCCTTTGATTGTGTCTCACATGACCTGCTGATTCAAAAGCTTTCTATGTACAGGTTTGGTGAAGGCGCAATAAATTTGATTAAATCCTACTTAGATAATCGCTGCCAGATGGTGTCCGCAGGGGGTGTACAGTCAACTGCGAGACCTCGGTTGCTGACAGATTGAGCAAAAGTATTTTTGTATTATGCAATTTTGCTCGAAAAATCTCTGCAAATATTTTAAAAACCGCCTACTTTGCATTGTGTCATTCAATGCAAAGTTTTGTTAAACTTGGCATTTTAACATTTCCTTGTATGTACATATTTCAAAACCTGTTGTACATACATCAAAATAAGAACAAATATCCAACCAATGGAGAGATACATGGCATGGCCACGCGGGGGAGAGAGGATCGCTCGATGCCACATTACTGACTGTCCAGATGCCGGAACAGACCAGATTTTCTAGCGATAAAATTCTATAACAAGGTACCCAGGGAGGTCAGGTTTCTTGACTTCAAAACATTTAAAACGAAGGTTTCCAATTTTTTAGTCGGCAAGACTTACTACAGTATTGACGAATTCTTAGAGGAACTCCAGGCAAACATCTCCTTGATTTAGGTAAAATACTCTAACATCTATATCTCAAATTTTAATTGTTTTTTTTTTGTATGTAATCAATTTTAATTGTGTAGTACTTAAATGTTTATTTATTACTATTTTATTTTAATTTAAATGCATGTATGTGTCATTTACTTTGTCTAAACATTTTAGCAACATGTGTTAAAAATTTATATTGACGTATGTAATCATTATTGTAATAACATGAAATAAATAAATAAATAGTATCTGTGATTGTATCCGCTCTATATGATCATCATGCATAGTGTGTCAGTATTAATCACAATCAAATAGAATTTAAACGGGTAAATCAGGACTTTGTAACAACAATCTTTTACCGAGGCTCGATTGGAGCAGTTCTATCAGGAGATCTTGGACTGGGATTGGTATGGTGTGCTTGGAATGGGGAATGTTGACAAAGCACATTCATGCTTCCTCAACAGTATGACACAAAACATAAATTTAATTTTTCCTAAGAAAAGGTTTAGATGCAAGAAAGGTAAGACAGAAAAGTGGATGGCATTAAAATATGCAAAAGTAAAAGAACACTCTATCTTAAAAGTATTTCAGGACAGGTGACCACAGATTTTTATGAGATATTGTAACATTCTGAAAACAGTAAGAAAAAAAGCAAAACAGCTAGCTAAGCAAGAGTTTATTGATCAATCACAGAATAAAACAAAAGCAACATGGACTTTAATTTTAAAAATAACTAATTCAGATACTAAAAAAACTTCTCTATTTGATAATTTTAGTCGTAACTGGGATCGAGAGTTTCTAAAGGAAGTCAATGAGAACACTCTATTTTAAAAATATTTCAGGACCGGTGACCACAGATTTTTATGAGATATTCTAACATTTTGAAAACAGTAAGAAAAAAAGCAAAACAGCTAGCTAATCGAGAGTTTATCGATCAATCACAGAATAAAACAAAAGCAACATGGACTTTAATTTAAAAAATAACTAATTCAGATACTAAAAAACTTCTCTTTTTGATAATTTTAATCGTAACTCGGATCGAGAGTTTCTAAATGAAGTCAATGATTTTTTTCTTAATATGTGCCCAGATATTAAACAAAATGGTATGCTTGACTATAACAAAATTAAAGTCAATAATGCCTCGATATTTTTTGAACCGGTGACACCTCTTGAAGTGGTCAGCTGCATAAAGCAACTAAAAGATAAGGAATCAGTTGGGTATGACGACATACCAGTTGTTTTACTAAAGAAAGTAGCGGGCTGTGTTGCAGGTTTCTTGACGCTTTTGGTAAATCTTATGTTTCAAACCGGGGTTTTTCCTACGGCCTTAAAAAAGGCCGTTTTAAAGCCAATATATAAAAAGGGTGGCAGGGACAGTCTTGAAAATTATAGGCCTATGTCTCTTCTTTCGAATTTGAGTAAAATATTTGAGAGGCTCATATACTCAAGACTCGTAGATGTTTTAGAAAAACATTTTATAATTTCAGAACAGCAAAATGGCTTTCGTAAACATAAGTCAACAATTATAGCTACATATCAGGCATTACAAAACAGTATAGAATCATTAAATGCTAACAAAACTACAGTTACAATTTGCCTAGACCTTTTAAAGGATTCGATAGTGTTGACCACTCAATAATGTATCAGAAGCATAAAAGGTATGAAATCAGAGGGGTGGCGCTTCGCCTGATTGAATCGCATCTGGCTGGCCGTGAGCAGTGCGTGAGTGAAACTAGCTTGAATGGTGAAAATGTGACATCAAATTTTTCATACATTAGGAAGGGAGTTCCTCAGGGCTCAATACTTGGGCTTTTACTGTTTATTTTATACACAAACGACATTGTTCACGTGTCTGGCTGTGGTATGGTTTTTTGCGGCGATGACACCTCTCTGATCTTCGGAGAGAATGATGAGGATGCATGTCAAGTGAGGATAGCTGAAACCTTGGACGCACTGGAAAACTGGTTTGTTGCAGACAACCTTATTTTAAACGTAACAAAGTCGCAGTTAGTACAATTCACTCTGAATCCAGAAAACTATTTCGTCTTAAATTACACGAACACAGAAATAAAGTCAGCCAATAGTGTTTCTTTCTTGGGTGTTGTTTTACATCGTAAATTGGGCTGGAAACCTCACTTAAAACAGTTGGCAATAGGGCTGAGCAGATATAGTTTTGCATTAAAAATAATTGCCGATAGTGTTGGAAGGCAGGCTGCACTCGCTGCGTACCATGCGTACATTCAGTTTCGCATCACCTATGGGATAATATTTTGGGGAAACTCTGTAGAATCAAATCGAACCTTCGTACTGCAAAAAAAAATTTGTTCGAATTTAAAATGGGGTTTAGGGAAAGTTGCAGGGATGTTTTTAAAAGTAAAGGGATTTTAACTTTTTATAGTCTTTATATTTTGGAATGTTTCAGCTTTATCATTAACAATTTTTCTACTTTTTTTAATGATTTACAAGGACATCATCAGTATAATACAAGGTTTAAAAATAACTTAACAGGGCACAAAACTAATTTTACATACATTCAGAGAAATGTTACATCTAATATACTAAAGGTCTGGAATAAGTTTCCAATAACTATTAGAGAGCTGCCCTTAAACAAAATAAAAACTAAAGTAAAAGAATTTCTATCTCGGAGGGCCTATTATAGACTGAATGATTTCTATGAGGATCACATCACAATATCATAATCTTAAATTATAATCTCCATTTTAAATGTCTGTATTATGCATAAACTGAAATTGTTTTATATTTTTAATTGTTTTATATCTTAAATTGTAGCATAAAATAATTTAGACAATCTTTGATATTAATAAGTTTTTACGACTATACTATTTTATATTCACAAGATTCATACCTTGTATTGCTTTTTCTAAAAGGATCTAATAAAGAATTAAGTAAGTAAATAAGTATATTAACGATCTAGCTACTATTGATATATCAGTAAGAGGTAAAGAGGTAGATGGTTTAATGACCAGTGTGTCTGCTGAAGTTCACAGGATTCAGTCTTGGTGTGAAGCTAATTCTCTTAGTTTCAATATTAACAAGACTAATATAATAACTTTCAAATTTGACATAGATGAAACACACATACATATTACTAACAAAAACTGTACCAAGTTCTTGGGTCTGGATTGATGACAAACTAAAATATAGTGACCACATTTTGGCACTTAATGCCAAGTTGGCATCTCTTTGCTATGCAGTCCGCATAGTTTCGAATGAGCTGGGAAGTGACATTGCTAGAAAGGTTTACTTCAGTTTGGTGGAAATCCATTTGAGATATGGTAGTCCGTTCCGTTCTGGGGATTTTGCTCTTAGTATCAGTTTAATTCAGTTTTTATTTTGCAAAAAAGAGCAGTTCGCTATATATGTCAGGCCAAGTTTAAAGATCTTTGCAGGCATTTGTTTTATCAACAAAAAATTCTTGCTTTGCCTTGCTTACTGATTTAGGGGAATACAAATGGGTCATTAGTACGAAACAAGGAACTCTGATAATATACCTTTACCTTTTCCTAAGTCAGCACTCATTACAAGTTCATTTTTTTGAGGGGCTTAAGATATATAATCACCTTCCACTAGGTATAAAACAAACAAGAAGTATTAAATTATTTAGAGACTCTTTAAAACGTATTTTAATATAAAAATTTTGCAGTTTCAGCAATTTTATGGCAACTATTTGTGGATTGTCCAATTTATTGTTACATTAGTAATTTTAGCCGTTTTATTTTGTGATGCCCAATTTGTTACTACATTACTGTAATTTTAACCGTTTACGTAATATTTTTTTTAGCACTATGTAATTATTGAATGTCTTTTTTTTATCTATATGCTTAGTTTATGTTAAACTTGAAATAAACTACGTCGAAATATGGATATATATTTTATTAAGATTATTTCATCTTACATCAACGGTTTCTATAAAACGACTAACTCTATAAGAAAAGTAAAGATATTTGGTGCCATAAAAAGTAATAAATACATCCTGTTGTCGAGTGTAGTCGACCCTTTCTTAGAATACTATCGTACCGAAAAGAAATCAATATTCTAAAAATAGAATTTACAGCGTTTAAAGCGTTTACAAACAGTTTCTTAAATTGGTTTGGTAAAGGCTCGAATATAACACATTTTTCTTATCGCTTCAGCGGGTTCATTTTAATATGTTTAGGATTTTAACAGTTTTGTATTACAAGAGTTTACTTTTTATACAGTAAAGCGATTTTTGACTTTGACCTTGACATTTTTTGAAAAATATTTTTTTTAATAAAAATTTTTTTGAATGGATACATTTTCAAAAATTAATTTTTCGAAATACATATTTATAATTTTTAATTGCGTCAAAGCTACCTGGTTAGTTTTGGTTAATTTTCTTTAGCTTTGGTTCGTTTGAGTTAGCGTTTCTTATATTTGATTAGATAGGATTAGTTTGGGTTAGTCTTGATTAGATTGGGTTAGTTGCACTTAGCTTTACTAAGTTTAGATTAATAATTTATCGAGTTCAAAAAAAAAAATCAAAAAATATTTATTTCAAAAATAATAACATTTATACGATATAATTTTTAACAGTGTACACTTTAAGTTACACAGTAACTTGTCAAGTGTTTGACACAGCCTTTTAACTAAACTTTATATTATTATTATCATTATTATTACAAGAAAGATTTTTATATAGGCTACGGTAATACAATAATTCTACTTAACTTCTAAGATTACTGATGTTCAGTCTTTTATTGCAAATTACGTGTAATTTTCAGGAAAGACCGTTTTTTTAAAAAACATTTATTATTACTAAAAATGAATTTAATCGATCCGATTCCAAAATTACAATAAACTTATAATTACTAAAAACTAATGTTAACTCTACGACGTATAAAATTAGACTGGCCCTTAATTACGCTTGGCGGTATTTATATGAAAGTCTTGTCTAAACAGAAAGCGTCATTAAGGTCTAGAAAGTTTGGTAGTTTCTAAATAATGGATATATAATTTCTCCCTCCTTAAGTTTCAGAAAATAGGGTTTTATCATTATTTTCTGAATCCTTTACAATGTGGAGTTCAATATCTTTAGCAGGGATTTTTCTTAAATTATTATTTTTAGAATATAAAATGAACAAAAACAATGATAATATTATTATGGCTTACAATTATCCAAATATAACTTGATTGTGAAACAATTTTGAGATCTTCTAATTCGTGATTTTTTATTTGATCAACTAAATGTTGAGCTTGTCTTATGGCAACGTGGTCTATTTCTTTTAATATGAGTGCCTTTTTTGAGGTAGAATTTAAACTAAATTTAAGTACTGGTAATTTTAGCTGGAAGTCAACAATTTCATTTACATCTCTCTTGAATGAGAATCTGTTGATTTCTATTTTACAATCATCGAGAGAGGTCAAAGAAGGGGAGTTTATTAACTCTTGCTTGGTTGAAAATTGGCATTGATTTTTCACTAAAATAGGTTTTTCAAGGATCACTAACACAGTATTGTCTTGCACTTTTTTGATAGTACTGGTAGAAAATGATATTTCAAGAGTGGGGCACTCACTCCTGGCTTTTGTCAAAGTGTTGTACAGGCAGGATTCATCTTTTGTTAAGTCTTCTAGTTTGCAGAGATGACTGTTCTCGATTTTTGGACACTCATATGGGCTGTTGTAGAAGTCTTCTCTTGTAAGTAATATGTAGGGATGTTGGATACTAATAGTGTGACTAAGGATAGGGATAGGGTATATTTTACACAATATATAAAATGCTGGGTATATCATTGGTGTATGTATTGAGAATATTACCAAGTCATTTTGTATTAATACTTGGGTCGTCATAATTTCATAATAATTAACCATGTTATTAAATTGAATAATCTTGTCGTCAGGTATATGACTAATTATTTCTTTTAATTCAGACGGCTTTAATATAGAGTGATGCATAACGCCAACTTTCGCAAAACTAATTGCGATTTCTAAATTCTGCAAAAGCTCGTTAAGTCTTTGTATTTGCAAATTAGTATTGTCAATAATTACTGACGCATAGAAAGTGTTTGCAAAGCCCGCTTCTTGGTTTTCTAATGAGTCTAGACGGTTTTTAATTTGTTTCTGGTTATTTTCTAATGTCTCGATTTGATTAGTGAAAGTGTTTGTTATAGATTTTAACACGTCTTTGTTTTGTTTCATATCTTAGGGTTTTTTGATTATTGTTTAGGATGTGTATGTAATTGTCGTATTTTAATTCGTCGTCAGCGTCTAAAGTTCCAAACAACCATTTTTGTGCATTACCTATTATATCTATAAGTCCACGTTAAAGAGATTGTTCGATTAAGTTGATCATATAGATTCAAACTTTGATTTAATTTACTTTGAATCATGAATAGTAACGCATCATGTTTAAAGTGTTGTGAAACGGCTCTTTGTATCTTTAATAGGGAGTTTTCAAGCTTTTAATTATTGTAATATTTACATGATAAAAGGCGGCGTGTTGATCGTTAATTATGTAGGTGTTTCCTAAAGAAATTGGTAATAGGGGATTTCGAAGTTCTTCTATTTTGTAGCTGTTAGTTTTCACTGTGACTAGGACCAGCAATAGGATCCATAGTTTGAGCATCGTCTGAAACAACGAAATTATTTTTTAGCTTTCTTTGTTTCTTAAGACGTCTCTTATGAGTTGGGGTTTTGTTATCTAAAATTTTCTCATTTTGTGAAGAGTTACGGGGATTTTTTAATTTTTTATACAGGGGCATACGTTTTTGTCTACTGGGCGTTTTTATATACACAGATTTTGATAAGTCGATTTCTGGAGGGTTATTTAGGTTTTCATTTCGTTTTTCTAGAGTTTTCTGTTGGAAGTCTTTTAGTTTGTCATAAATTTGTTTAATAATGAATTCTATGTTTTCGCGGTGCTCGGTCATAAATTGTGTCTGTAGTTCTTCTTCTGAGAGTTCGAGAGGATTTTTACAATCTAATTTTCCTTTAATTATTTGAAACGGAGTGTATTTAGTAGTGGAATGAACTGAATTATTGTAGGAAAGGATAGCAAGCGACATTAATTTTTCTATTGGTTCTTTAGAGTTTTTCTCTAAAATTGAGAGTAACGTCTCTCTGATTGTAGAATGGAAACGTTCTATCGGGCTATTTGAATTTGGATTGTGGGGAGTAATAAAATGCAATTGTATTTGATGTAATTTACAAAGATCTTGTATTAATGAGTTTTTAAACGAGCTATGATTATCTGTTGTTATTTTTTCAGGTATGCCGTAGTGTTTAATATATTCAATTAATCTACCGGCTATCTCGGGGCGTGTTTCCGAGGAGATAGAATATGCTTGTGCCAATTTAGAAAAACTGTCAATTATTGTTAGAAATTTGTGTTTGTCAAATTGGTACACATCAATATAGAGATGGTCGAAAGGTTCATTACCTATTGGGGTTGGTTTTAATTTTATTTTGTGTGGGTGTCTTTCATATTTGGACTTTTGGCAAACCTCACATGTATTGACGTATTCTTGTACATCTTTTTCCATGTTTGGCCAATAATAGTTTTTTTTAGTGCTGTAATATTTTCGGTAATTCCTCGGTGGGATGTTTTTGTTTCGTGAAACGTTTGAATTTTATGTGTTTGATCATCTTTGTCGGTGATATCTTCGACAAGAGTATTGCTTATTTTTAGTTGGAAAGATTTAGAATTAAAGTATTTTTGAAAGGTCCTTAATATGATGGGTTCGAGAGATTTGTCTCTGAAATGCATACAATAATTACCAGGTGGCATATTTTCCTTTATTAGTTTTAATATTACCTGCTCAGGGGGTTCATTTTGTAAAATGAATATTATTCTTTTCTTTCCCTCAAATGGATATTGCGTTTCTTTTCGGTTTGAATTGTTATTGGAATATCGGAAAATTATTTGGTTTTTGAAGGTGTTAAGGTGTTTTATTGTATACGGTGCACCTAGAATGGGATTTTCTTCGGATGTGTGTATAGTTTGATTATCATCTTGATCTCTAGGCGGTTCATTTATAGGAATATTTGCGGATTTTTGAGAAGAATGTCGACTTGTGGTACTTGAATTTGTATCTGAAAATTCCGGTATTTCTAATTTGTCAGGGTATTTTAGTACTTTGACAGGGGCTTTTATACAAGGGGCTTTTATGTGTTGTACTGGATGTTTATACCCGAAAGGTGTTGGTGGAAGATTAGGCAAGCTGTCTCTTATAAGTTCTTCGAAAGTTTCCTCGAAATCACTTATATCAGCTAACGTTAAGTTATCGTCAGGTATTTGTATTTGTGGTAATTCATCATTCTCTAAGGTATTTATTTGCAAGGGGGGTCTAGACAGTGCGTCTGCATTCATGTTTTGAGTACCTTTTTTATATTGGATTTCGTAATCAAATTCCGCTAATTTTAGTCGCCAACGAACAAGTTTCGAATTTGGTTCTTTAATCGACATTAACCATTGTAGTGGCTTGTGGTCAGAAAGAATTTTAAATTTGACGCCAAACAAATAAGGTCGGAAATATTTTGTTGCCCATACAATAGCCAATAGCTCCTTTTCAATTGTTGAATAATTGCATTCAGCAGGGTTTAGTGTTCTAGAGGCATATGCAATAGGTAGGTCTTTGCCTACGGGACCTTGGGATAAAACTGCACCAATAGCATAATTAGATGCATCTTTTCTTAAAAGAAATGTTTTAGAAAAATCTGGGTGTTGGAGTATTGGGTCGTTCATGAGAAGTTCTTTGCATAACTGAAAACTTTTGACAAATTCAGATGTGTGAATAACTTTTTTGTCTTTCTTTAAGCAATTTGTCATTGGTTTAGTTAGTTTTGCAAAACCTTTAATGAATTTCCTATAGTATCCAATAAGTCCTAGAAAAGATTTTATTTCTTTTGGGTTTTTGGGAATTGAAAATTTTTTTATTGCCTCTATTTTTCGGGGATTTGGTTTGATACCTTCTGGGGTGATAACATGACCAAGAAATTCGACAGATTTTTGAAGGGACTCTGATTTATCTAGTTGAATTTTCATATTGTTTTCTATTAGTCTTTGAAATACCAGTTTTAGATTTTTTATATGTTCTTGGAGGGATGTTGCGAAGATTATTATGTCATCCATGTAGACGAGACAAACTTTGCCTTGAAGACCTTGAAGAACATTGTCCATTACACATTAAAAAGTGGCTGGTGCATTTTTTAACCCAAATGGCATACGAGTGTATTCATAATGACCATTTTCTACATTGAAAGCGGTTTTTTGAATAGAATTCGCGTGCATTTCTATTTGGTGAAATCCCGACGCGAGATCTAGAGTGGTGAAATATTGGGCTCGACCTAGCTTATCTAGGATATCTGAGATATTAGGTAAGGGATATCTATTATCAATGGTTTTTTCGTTGACCTTGCGATAATCGATTACCATTCTCCATTTTTGCTGACCTGAAGCATCCATTTTTTTTGGAACAATCCAAACTGGAGATGACCAGGGGCTCTGAGAAGGTCTAATAATGTTATCTTCAAGTAACTGGGAAATTTGTTTTTTGACTTCTTGTTGATGAACGTAGGGATAACGGTACGTTTTAGTGTGTACGGGAGTTTCGTCTGTGGTTTTAATTTCATGTTTGACACGGTTAGAAAAGGTAAGTTTATCTCCTGGTTTATGAAGAACATTAGGGAATTGGTTGATTACTTGTTTTAGGGCATTTTTTTCTTCAGTGTTAAGATGATCGGAACGAATGAGACTAAATGGGTCATTTAATTTGGTATTTGGGCTGTCCTGATATACCTCATTTCTAATTTGTTCGAAATTAAAAACTTCAAATTGATCGGAATGAAAGGGAAAACTGATTTCTCTAATGTGGTATGGTAGGAATTCAAGGATAATACTTTCCTCAGTGAAATTTTTTAGCTCAAGGAGGATTTGGTTGTTAGTTACCATGGTTATGCAGGGGGATATCTCAACTTGGTTGGTTTTAATGTATGGAATAGATATTTCCATATTTTCTGGAAGGTCTGTATTAATTTTTGCCAAGTAAATACTATTTGGTGGAATTTCTATTTTTTGAATTTCAAAATCGGTACGAAAGAAAAAAGGTATGTTATAATGGGTGTTGTATAATGTCTGATTTACTAAGTCTATATTAAGTGTTAGTTTTTTTTAAGTCTCTAATGCCTATTATACCATCGAAATAATCGTGAAAGTTATACAGTATAAATTCTAGCGGTTGGGAAATACCAAAGTCTGTTAAGAGATTTATTTCAGCTTTGTTTTGGGTTGTTTGTTTTCCCATGCATGTCACTAAAGTGTGCCTAGAATTACGGATATCGTTTGCGAAATATTTTTCTGCAATGGCAGGTCTAATTAGGGAAGTATGACTACCTGTATCTATTAATAATTTACAAGGTGGGTTGTTAATTTCAATATAAGGAAGGGCATTTATTTGAAAGCTGTTGAGTGTTAAGCTCGATGGTCGATTCCAGAGGCTTCCGTATGAAAATTTTCGTCTTCCCCTGAAACTTGTTGCTCTTCGTATATTTCGTGATTATCGGGGGATATGTCATAGGTTTGTTCGACAATGTCCTGGTTATCGGAATAATAGAAATTTGGGTCTTCAAAATATTCGGGTTCTGACTCAGGATAGTCGTTCATATAGGTTATTTCTTGAAATCTTAAGGGATTGGCATAAGGGTTTTTCTGCCAAAAGTTTTGTTGGGGATTAAAGTTATTTGGTCTTGGAAAATTAGCGTTAGATTTTTGCGGGGACTGATTTTGTTGGGGGCCTGAATTGTTGGGTCTAAAATGTTTTTGTTGTATACTAACTCCGGACATTGGTGTGGATTGATTAAAATTTTTATTGGAATTTTGAGGTGCGAAAACATTTCTTGGTTTTGCAAAAACTTGTGAATTTGTTGTAAATTTTTAAGGGGGTAAGCTACGAGGTTGAATATTTATCGGCTGACGGGGAAACTGTGATTGTTGTGGGGTGAAATTTCTACTTTGAGGCGAAAAATGATTTAAGGTTGGCTGAAATGGTGTTTGTTTAAAGAAATTGGGTGGTTTTTGGGCGTATCTCTGAGAAACATTATTATTATTTGTGTTATGGCTAGGCCTAAAGTTTATTTGGTTTTCTAACATTGTAAAGTTCAATACATGGCTAGTAGCTAAAGTTAAATTTGCAGGGTTATGTATTAATAAAATTGTTTTTAATTCTGAAGAGACATTTGCCATTAGAACTTGGACTGCCGTTATTTCCGCTTGATCAATAAAGGCGTTTTTTACTACTTGAGATAAATTTTCGGAATGTAATTTTGATGTTATTCTATGTACTAATAGCTTAAGCCTATCAATAAATTCTAGAATGGACTCATTTTTATTTCTAGAGCAAAAAGTAAGTTGTTTGTTTAAGTTTTGTCTTGAAATTGGGTCACCAAATTTTTGTCTTAAAGAGTTTTTAATGTCTGTCCATGTTGTTAGGTCAGGTCGACTCATGAGAAAATCTCCGGCTTCATCAATTAGTTTGGCTTTTATAGAAGTCAATACAAACTCTTTCTGTGATTCGTCACCATTATAATATCGCGTATAAAATTCATCGATTACATGAATAAAATACTCTAAATGATTGGGATTGCCATTATAAGATTTTAAAAGTTGAGCAGTTGCTCTTAAGCTTTCAGCCATTTTGTTTTTATTTGAACTAAGATTTTTTAGATATTCGTTATATTCTGATACTGACTCTAGACTATTCAATTTAGAATAAAATTTTATTTGCACTAAAAGAGAAAAGAAAAATAAAAGAAAATTTTACGTGTGAAAATTTTCGTAGAAGAACAAAATATTTCAACATTTTACTTATGAAAATTTGTAAAAGAACTTAAATATTTTAAATTTTTGCGTACGAAAAATTTATAAAAAGGAACTTAATAAGTTGAAAATTTTGCGTATGAAAATTTACAAAAGGACTTAATAATAATGAACAGCAATTTACAAAAATCACAATAACACTTTAGGAAAGAAGGAAAACTTACAAAAGATGCTTCTTGTAGACTTGAGGGATGACCTGGTAATATTCTGATAAAAATCCAATATACTGGAATAAGATGGTGGCCTAATGAAAAGTTAAAAACATTATTGCTGAAAAAAACTAATTATCCAATTTACCTCAAATTTTGCACAAATATCAAGTGTTATATAGGAATACAAGCATAGAGATAAACTGGTAAAGTTGTACAAATTCAAGATAGCGGAACAAAACAAAAAATCTTATTCAACTGACTTTAAATTTTGCAGAAATAGTAATGTGATATAGAGATAAACTCTACGAATTCAACATGACATAACGAAAATTAAGTAATAATTAAAATTCAGAACCCTGAAATATTTTAAAACAAAATGACTGCCGAATGAAATGTTGAAAATTTCATTACCAACATTTTTGCATAAAAATTAAGAATAAACTGGTAAAATTTTAGTGCTAATCCTAAAAAACAAAACATATTTAAATATTCAGTAAAAATCCATTTCCTGGAATAAAACCTTTTTATGGTGGAAAATAATAAATTCCTTAATTTATTTTTTATATATAGACTATGTAAATAACGTTACGAAAAATAAATAATATAATAATAATAATAATAATAACAGTAATAAATTAAAACCAATTAAAAAGGTAGGTAAATTCGCCTTCACCCACAACTTCCCTCTTACAGTATTCCACTACACACAGATAACACGTTTTATGAATCCAAATAGCTGTTTGGTAGTAACTAAAACAATTGAAGTAAATTGCAGTTTACATTATTAGTATATCCAACAAACAAACATACGATTTTTAATTATAGCAGTTCAGTCTCGATGGAAAATACGCCTAAGCTAAATCAGTTTACTGTTGTGAAGTGGTTCTTTATAAAGCATATGAAATTTTTGAAACTAGTGTATTATAGAGTTAATAAGTTGCCAAAGTTTAGACTTCAAAAATATGGGAACTTAAGCGTAAAATTACCTATTCCAAGTAATTACTGAATATATGCTACGTTACAGTAAACTCTGCTGGGATTAGGCTACCTACAGCTTTAACTATAGGAGATACAAAAAACTTTAAATACAAAAGTTGTAAGATTTTCTTATAAGTAATGAATTAACATCCTCAACCCGTTGCAAAGGCATGTAGTGCCAGATGCGAAAACTGACAAAAATGCGTTATCAAGAAAGTTTTGCCAATTGCTTCTTCTGTGCTATTCAGCATACATTTTTTTGATTGGACATATTATACTGTATTTTCCTGTCTATGAGAAAGGCTGTATTCCATAGCTTTAGTTTCTCTTTTATTGTAAGAAAATGCACACACGGTAAAGTAGTAAAAGTATAATAACACACAAAAATATTTTTATTATTGAACTATTTTATAAAACCATCTTCTGTGACAAAACGGAATTTATATGGAAGTTTGAGAAGAATTGCATGCAATTTTAATTCAAAAATGTTTTATTTTAAAAACAATTTTATAATGGTAAACTGTGCTGTTTATTTTGACACTTAATATTTCAAAAAGTAATAGATTCTCCCTTGTATTAATTTTTTTTGCGTTTTGCAATTTTTTCATGTTTGGCATTGTTTAACATATTTAGCAAAATATTTTTGCATATGAAATTTCAATACAAAAACTTTTAAATATGAATAAAACCAAAAAGTCTAGATATTTATCTTGTTCCCCTTCTATTTGCCATGGACGGATGAATATTATTTTCCTCGTAAGAGGGAAGTACTTATTGTAACCGTGAAAAAATCGCCCTCCAGGATTTTTGCAGATCTTTGCGTTTTAGAGGCCTTGAACCCCGAAAAACAGGTTTTCCAATTTCCGTCGGTGTGTCTCTCTATACGCAGCATAGTTCCAAAGCGACTTATCCGATTGGCTTCAAATTTTGGTAAAAAATGTTTTATTTTAAAAACAATTTTGTAAATAAAAATAATTACGAACTACTTATCGGATGGACCTCGAAATTTGCACAAAAATATAGTGTGGTCTAGGGTTATGCTGGTAAAATTGTTGTGTAAAATTAAAAGCAACAAAATGGCGGCGTAATAAATATTTCAGTACCAAAAAGCTACTTATTCAGTTGATTGAATTTTTTTTGCGTTTTGCAATTTTTTCATGTTTGGCATTGTTTAAGAGATATTTAGCAAAATACTCTTCTATGCATATGAAATTTCAATACAAAAACTTTTAAATATGAATAAAACCAAAAAGTCTAGATATTTATCTTGTTCCCCTTCTATTTGCCATGGACGGATGAATATTATTTTCCTCGTAAGAGGGAAGTACTTATTGTAACCGTGAAAAAATCGCCCTCCAGGATTTTTGCAGATCTTTGCGTTTTAGAGGCCTTGAACCCCGAAAAACAGGTTTTCCAATTTCCGTCGGTCTGTCTCTCTATACGCAGCATAGTTCCAAAGCGACTTATCCGATTGGCTTCAAATTTTGGTAAAAAATCAAGGTTCATATAGGGATAAAATGGCTACATTTTGGTAAAAATCCAAAATGGCCGCATTACAAAATGTAAATAAAAATAATTACGAACTACTTATCGGATGGACCTCGAAATTTGCACAAAAATATAGTGTGGTCTAGGGTTATGCTGGTAAAATTGTTGTGTAAAATTAAAAGCGGAACAAAATGGCGGCGTAATGAAATATTTCAGTACCAAAAAGCTACTTATTCAGTTGACTTGAAATTTTGCACAAATCAAGAGTGAAACAGGGATAGACTGGTAAAATTTTAGTGTCAGTCCTATATGGCAAAAAAAATGGCAGCCTATCAAAATGTTTAAATATTCTGGAAAATTCCGTTTCCTGGAATAAAATATTTTTATAGAGGAAAATAATTAAGGATATAATTTATTTTTTATAGACTATAAATAAAAATATGAAAAATAAATATTAATAATAATAAATATTATATTTTAATAAATATATTGTATAAAGTTATTATCAAATAATTATTGTTGAAGTTGTGGGTAAAGGCTAATTTACCGATTTTCTTTGGATTTTCTTGCTCAGGAGCTTCCAAATAGTGCCTAATATTGAAAAGGTCAAAAGGTGCAACAGACAAAAACATTCTAATTGGGAATATGAAGTTACTAAGTTGGGTCACTGTCGTCACAGAAGTTTGTGGCGCTAAAAGTAGCACCATCCCAAAAAATGAGCCCCTGTAACTAGTTCTAAATGCCAATGATACTGTTTTATAAATACTTCAAAAAGTAATATGTGTTCCACATTTCATTTAGTTATCTTTAAGAATGTAGAATATAAATTGAAAAAACAAAAAATTAAACTTTGCCACCCTGTATCTTGAAAAATATCCGTTTTGGGACATAATTATATATGAACTTTTATTAAGGGTATCAAATTATTGTATTTTCATTGGATATATTTGTACAAAGTTTTAGAGCAATATATCAGGTGGAAGTTTGACAGAAATATTGGAACTACTTACCGGGAAACATTCAAACGTAAACCTATTTTTTATTTACTGTTGTCACCTTAAAGAAATAATTCTAGGAAATACTTTATAACATTGTTAATTAGTTCATTGCCCATCTAAATATACAGCACACGTTATAAAGTAATATTGGAAAATAACATTAATAACAAAAAGTCAACTAAAATAAATATGATAGCGAAATTATAGCAAACGACAAAAGGCCAATACAACACAAGGTGTTGTATTGAGAAAATGCTTTCAAAATAAATTACGTTTTATTTAGTAATTTTATTAGTATAAAAATCGGCTTTACCCGGTACTTCTCTCGGTATAAATCTGTGCTTTTAAGTAAAGTTAAACTTGATCCAGTTTAGTTCGGAAGGTAAGGTGACGTACTTACTTTTTTGCTCTAACTGTTTTCTGATTTCTACTTCTTTCGGCTATTTCTCGGGTCCCACCCTTTTTTTTATAAGAGTAAAAAAGGGAAACTTTTTCCGCAACATTGTCTATTCCTAACTAGCTTTTTGTCATGTGAATTTAAAGTGATCGGATTTTGCTAATAATTGGAAATTATAAAACTGTTCTATTTTATTGTTTACCCCGATAATACCTAAATTACAACTTATCTCTTGTAATTATTTTTCAACATGTTAAAGTTAAAAGGTAACTAAAAAAAAGTTTTAATGCGCGTGTAACGTAAAGCATTTTTAAAGGTTATTTATAGGTAGAGCAACACTATACACAAATCGGGGTCGTCCTTAGTTAAGAAAAAATTTATTATTTAGAAGTGGAAGTAAAAAATATGTGCAGCATCTAACACTCGGATTTTTTTTAATGTTTATTATTTACCCAGAAACATGAGTATCAATGTATATAATAAATTATTATAGATATATCTTAAACCTGACTTAATAGGTAACAAGTACCAATTCTTCCTTAAGTGGGGTTACGATTTTATATAAAATATTCAAAAAGGGCTGTACAAATGCAAATAAGCGTAACATTATTTGTATTATTTTTTTGTTCAAGTGCTCTATTATCAACAAAGTTGTAAAATTACTCTGTGACACATTCAAGTAAAAAAAGAGTTTAAAAACAACAGGTAAAATGTATTCTAACAATAATAAACTCATATCTATTTTTGAATGCAGAAGTTGACAATGTAAAATCGAAGTCTTTAATTCCATAGCAAGTGGCAATATTATATGAATGAAATGACATCTTATATATTTCCTTTTTATGAGAAGGAATTGTTATCTACTATGTAACGGTAGGTTTAAATTATGCACATCAGTACAGAATGTTATTTTATCCAGTAAGTGTGGAGGATCTTCGTTGGTTAGTCATATTTAGACAGCCAGCGTCTTTTAATTTATGACTTATAGGATTAGGTTTTCTAATGTTGTAAATCAATCTTAGGCCGCTATTCGGCACTTTTTGGATACGTCTCGCCTGAAAGGCATCCAGACAAGGGCCATATACAACATCGGCCAAATTAAAATGTGAGAGCACCAGAGATTCGCATAAGTGTTTTTTAGTTTTTAAATTCAAGCATTGCCAATGAGGGAATATGATTTTTAAAGACAAATAAGCCCTTTTGAGTGAGTAATGCATTTACGTTCTCTCTAAATCTTAGTTTGAAGTCTATAATTAGCTCGTGATATTTCCAGCTGTCAACAAATTTAATAGCTTGAACATCAAAAAATTACATTGAAACCATCTAATGCAGAGATATGAGATACATCTCTTGCAAACAGAATACCAATTGACTTATTGGGGTTTAATCGAAGTAGGTGACTTTGAGAAGTTTTTAAGATAGTAGGTATGTCCTTTTTAATTTTTTCAGTTGCAGACTGTATTTCGGAATTATTAAATGAGAAGTAAATTTGGGTATCATCGGCATATAAAGGTAATTACAAAATGCAAGTTTGGAATAAAAATTTGACATATACAATGTATGCAATGGAGGCTCCAGTATAATATTATTCTGTGGTACACCTTTCGTAAAATGTAGCGGTATGGATGTTATGCCGTTGAGTTTGACTTGGTGATATCTATTATATGACCTAATGAGGTTAATGAAATAATCAAATCCAATATAACTTAGAACTGCCCGCATTATATCATAATTCAACAGATCAAAAGCCTTAGAATTAGTTAACACACATTTTTTGATTATCTAGTGAGAATAAAATATCCGTCACGCATGCTAGTGCGGTGGCGCAGGAGTGACTCTTTAAAAAACCTTATTGCTTGTAACGTTGTAAAGGAAAGTAAGAGTTTCTCAAGCAGGAATTTAAAAAATGGAGAATATAGGGTACTATTAAAGGACAACATATAATAATCGTAATTATATGTATGTTATCAAAATCTGAGGATTTAGTTTTAATATTTTTAAATATTCTATACATTTCATATTCTGTAATCCCATCCTTCAATTTCAAACAATAAAAATCCAAGATATCTTAAATATAAGATTTAACAGACATTATAAGATATTTATTTAGATCATGAACATTTCCTAGATGTTCTGGAATTGGTTTGGTCTTCTCAGGCGTAATGTTTAGCTTCCGTTTGTCTTTAGAAAAAAAAAGTATGGTAGATGATGTAAGATTACACAAGGTTTTTTAATAGTCCCAGTACGGTTGTTTAGTTTCTTTAGTTCTTAAATTTACACATGTAACTGTAAAATATTGCTTGTAAGAAAACATATCTTTCAGTCAATTTCATCAAAATAATAGATCCTATCCCAGTGTATATTCTCTAGATCTTTTTGAAAACTGTGAAGATTAATTTCTTTAATGTTTCTATATATATAACTGGGGTTTCTTTTCTTAAATTTGTGCTGCACAAAATTTTACATGAAAAATGATTTGATATATCGGATTGGACTGCATTTACTTCACAGACTGTCTGGTTTGTATATATTACATCAATTAAAGAAATACTGTTATTTGCGATACGAGTGGGTTCGGTTTTTATTTGCTTAAGAAATTGTTAAAAAGTATGTGACCATAGGATTATTTACATTAAGGAAGTTCACATTTATGTCACCTACACAGAAAATCTCGGAAGATTCAGATGTCTATTAAAGAGTCCTCAAAAAGAAAATCGGAAAAATTTGTATTAGGTGGCCTGTAAAAAAATTGCAGAAAAATATGAGGTTTATTAGCTACATTTAATTTAGCCCAGAAAAGCTCTAAGCAGTCAGCCTCTTGGGATAATAATATAGAACATTTAAAGTTGTTTTTTAAATAAAACTTCACTCCTCCACCTCTTCTGCCTCATCGGTCGTGGTCGGTATATAAAGGAATTAGGTCATATGAATAAATTACCAGCAGAACAAGGAGATACTAAGGAAATTAAATATTATTTACCACATTATGGATTTTTTAAACAATATAGTGAGACTAATAAATATGTCACTAAATAAAGTACTTTATGTAGGGCCAGTTATTCAAAATGATTTATTTTCAATTTTAATTAAATTTTGAAAGCATAATTTTGTAATGAAATCTGACATTATTAAAATGTATCGACAAATTAATAAGCATATCGATCAACGAAATTTGCAATGTATTCTGTGGCGTGAAAACCCAAATAAAGAAATATGTCATTATACCTTAAACAGAGTTAAATATGGTTTGGCCCCATCGGCATGTTTAGCTATTCGTGCTCTATAACAGGTCGCATTAGACAATTAAGATATATTTCCGGAGACTAGTAGAAGCATTGTTGTTGATTATATTTCTGGCTCAGAAACATCTTCAGGTTTGCTGTCCTTAAAAAGTGATATTCAAAAAATATTAGAACCTGTGGGTTTCATAATATCCCAATGGATGTTTAATTCAAGTAGTATTCATCATTTGCAGAATTCCACACAAAATAATTTTTTAATATCTCATTCCGTTGAAAAAACTGTTTGAACACTTGGTCTTTTGTGGAATCCTAATAAGGACACTTTTCAGTAAATTAATAATGTACTAATTGTTACTCGTTGACAAAGAAAATAGTATGGTCCAATATAAGTCAAATATTTGACCCATTGGGTCTTGTGTATCCAATTTTGACAAAGTCGAAAGATCTTCTGTAGGAATTAGGGAAATTGAAATTACACTGGGATGACCCTATCTCAGAAAATGTTCGATCACATTTTTTACAATTTGTTCAGGAAATGAAATATGAATTTACTTTCGACCTATATTACTTTACAGTTACATGGATTCAGGAATCCATCAATGACAACTACAAGAAAAAATAATTGTCAACTTTTATGCTCAAAATCACGTGTTGCTCCTCTCAAGGTGGCATCACTTCCAAGGCTAGAGTTCCGTGGAACAGTCCTTTTATTTCAGATAGTGAAAATAGTTGGGAATATTTAAAAATTAAATAATGATCCATTCAATTTTTCTTTGGACTATCTCTAAGATGGTTCTAGCTTGGTTGTTTCAAGAACCTAGTTTATAGAAGGTATTTTGTTTCAAATCGTGAATCAGAAATTCAGACTGTAACTAATGTTTAGAACTGGTATCATGAGATGGTGGATCTATTTAACTATTAGACAACAATTTATGGTGGTCAGGGCCTGGTTGTATTATGTGTAATTTTGATCAGTGGTTAGTTAGTCATTCTCTAGACATTACAATAGAAAATATGCCTGAAAAACTGAATTCCTGTATTTTAAATTTGATATCAAGATCAACTGACAATGACTTTGACCTTTTATATCGATATTCGTTATTTTTGCATTTAATAAAAGCTATTCAGAGTTGAGTTTTGATTACAAATTTCCAATTTTGCTGCATAAAAAACATAATTTACTGATTTAATTATTTCATTTAAATATGGTTGTACTCTATATGGAGGAATACAAACTGTCGTTTTACCATTACCAACAGAATTTTGGCCTTTATGTGGTAAATAAATACATAGTACGAACATTAATTCGCATATGTCTAGTATATTGTATATGTTACCATGTCTCTTGTCGTGTATTTGTTAACATCTCCTCAATAATGGGCGAACTCCCATCATTTCGTATTAAATCACCACGTCCATTTTTATGTACTGGAATTGACTTTGCAAGTCCTGTTTTAGTAAAAGATGTACCTTAAATCAGAAAATTAGTAAAACATACATTTATATCTTTATTTGTTTTTGCACTAAGGCATGACATAGATATTCTTACACCAGGTCACCTTTTAATTTTTTGCCAGAGGAAGATTTTGAGAACATATCAATACAAGACTTTCCAAATATCAGCAGCTGCAGCTGATGATAGTTTATTTTTGGGAGCGATGTACCAAATATCTGCATAATCTTCAGCAGAGAACAAAATAGATGTTACTGGATTCACAAATCATTAAAGTTGGTCTCTTTTTGTTAATTTCTGATAACAACACTCCACCAAATTCTTGGAAAATTGATAGAATTTGCAAAGTACATACCGAAAGCGGCAAAGAAATCAGAGTATGGTCAATAAAAACTGCAACTTTTATTTTGAAGGGTGCTGTTTCAAAAATTAGTGTTGGAAGCACACAGTTTTCAATAATGAAAATATTTTTCAGTTTTTGAAATTAGGAAGTTTCAAGGCCAGTTTATTTACAGTTTATACTAAGTATTATTAAAGTTAAGAATTGGTCATTACTCTATATTTAATTCTAACGTTTCTATCTCGCTAGAATTATTATGTGTGTGCGAAGTTAATCAGGTATCTAAGTAGTTTTTTAGCAATGCCGGGAACAGACAGTCACTTCAACGGAATAAGAAAACATGTTTTTCCGCATCAAGAGACCTTAAAACGAGAAGATCGTAAAAAGAAATGTTCGATGAAACCATTATTACTAATATCAACTTTGTCTTTATTTCAATACTTGGTAGAGTTTTTTTTTCAAAAAACCAAAATATATCTACAAAAAACTTAATTTGTTTCACGCGTCCCGTTAAGAAATACACCATTTTAGGTTAAGGGGGAACTGCACGCAGTAATATGGATCATTTGCAAGCCTTCCGCCGCTGCAATATTATGTTAAAACTATAAGAGATATGTATTAGCTTCAATGTGATTTTAATAGGGAAATATGTATAGTTGGGCGCTAAATGCGAATTTTTATGAAAAAATCTAATTTAGAGTTATAAAATAAAAGTAGATTTGTCCATTTTCGACCATTTTTTGACGCACATACCTTCGCATATAATTTTTTTCCACAAAATGGCTCTTTACCGCCTTACATTGATCCTTTGTCTACGTAACTGCAAAATTTGAAATGGTGAATCATACTCATGTCTTTCTATTTCTGCAGCGCATAAACCCTTTTGAACCCATTTTTAACCGAAATGTAATTTAAATTACCTATACATAACACATTTTTTTGAGGTCGGACGTGCAGGAAGTTTTTTTTAATGCGTAGGTACCTTTTCATCTTACTTTCAACTCGACTAGACCTTGTCGCTGGTTTTTCACTTTTTGTGTGCAGTTCTCCCTTAAGTCGGAAGTACATGTCAAAGAAAGAGTCGACCCGAAAGTTGCCTATAAGAGAATTGACCAGATGTAGCATTTAACCATTCGTTGTATTGGTTTAAGGTTTAGATTACCGGTAAAAAAACTGTTTGATCTTCAGGAAGCAATAAGAACAGGGCGGCTAATCAAGATATTTAAAATATACAACTCATCCAATTAAAGCGCCATTCAAGGTTAACCCTGCTTTTTCATTATGCTGGCGCTTAAAATCTCTATATTACTTTTGCAAGCTGAATTTTTAATTATTTTATTAAACCGCCATTTTGAATTCGTACCAAAATTTTACCAGTTGACTCGTCTGTAATTTGAGGTATAGTGGATAAATATTTTTAGTAATAATTTTTTTAACATTTCACTAAGCCGCCATTTTGTTTCGTCATAATGGATTTTTACCAAAATGTTATCAGGTCATTCTCATGGGACCTAAATTTTTTAACAAAATTTGAAGTCAATCGGGTAAGTAGTTTTTTAGCTATGCTGCGATCAGACAGACAGACCGGCATCTAGGGACCTTGAAACATAAAGACCTGAAAAAAATCTCGGAGGGTGATTTTTTCACGATTACAATACTTCCCTTTCACGAGAGAACAAAAAAAATTGTTTTTTTGCCGTTTGAAGGGGATTTGTATTAATGGGAGATTAGTCTACGTGTTAAGATAAATGATTTTATGATTTATTTTGTTTGTGGTTGGTCGTTAACTATATGTTGAATTTGTAAATATTGGAGATATTCTTTGCCTTTTAGTTGGTATGCCAATGAATAGGCCTGATATAGAAATAACAGAAGAAAACCCAGACCAAAAACACAGTCAGGTTAATGAAACACCACCTATATCACCTGTAAGCACAAGTCCATATATACCGATATCGGAATGTATAACAGGCAAGTATCTGTGGGTTATCTGAAATTTACTAATATAATTTATCGGTATTTATAATTTTTGAGTTGCTTAAAAAGTAGCGTTAAACGTATGTATCTTATTATTCTGTAATGCAGAAAGTAGTCGAAATAAATTTAATTTATTCATACTGTACGGTATATTTATTAGAAAGTCTTGTTTAGGAAAATCGCCTGTCTTTGACCCAAAAGATTTCAAGACCCTTTTCGAGTACAACCAGCGACATACCAGTCGATATATATCACACAATAATGAGACCTACGAATCTAATCCTAAAAATAATTATGTAAATTTTAATAACGAAACTGAACGAAACTATGTTAATGACTTGCAAGATCCTCGCTTTTATGACTGTCCACGGCAATTGGCACCTCAGAAAAACAAGCAAGAATATGGAAACAATTCACCTCTGCAAAGCCCTACCGATTCTGATAGCGTATTTAATGAGGATGATTGGGTACATCATCACGTTGATTTAGGTAAGAATTTCAGAAATAAAATATTTTGAATAATATATTCAATTGTAATCAATAAGCTATTAATCCATTACCATCATTTAAGTTTAGTAGTAAGCATTAAAATTGGTATTAATTAATGTATATACGAGGTAAACGCCAGAATTTTCGACCTAGATGTGATAGAGGTAACACAGCGGTATTATTTTTCAATACAATTAAATTATAGGGATGTTGCATAAAAAAATAAAAAATGGCCAACAAATGGGGTAACTTTGAAGGCATTTTGGGGAGTCATAACCCTGACTACTTTGTCGAGGTAAAAAGGGGTTTCCATGGGGAATATAAAGGAGATTTAAAATCAATATAGGATACCTATACCTCAAATGCCGAGAAAGCGGACGAAATACAAAAAAAGTAAAAAAAGAACTGTTTCATTTTTCTCTTATTTCACTTTTTTTTTGGTTGGCCAAATTCCATTTTATTTCACTTTTTTTTTGGTTGGCCAAATTCCATTTTATTTTAGTTAACCAATTCTTTTGAACCTAGGTTATATAATATGTATGTATATATTGACAATCTTCTTACACCCTTCGCAGTTTATTTTGTGGTCTGTCTGATGATGAGAAGGTTCGAAGGATGTAAGGAGATTGTCTATAGAGCACTATAAGACCAAAATAATCCGAGAAGCCATATGAATTGAAAAACAAGGTGATTTAAATAAAAGAGTTGAATCATTAAAGCTGCTGTATAGAAGACAAATCTACACACGTAAAATTTAAAAAAAAACAAGCGAATTAGTGCAACGACAACAGTAACAACTCAAACTCCCCGGGTGGGGGTATAATAGAAAGATTCACAGTCGTCATACTTCAGTCTCTAGTCGGATGGGCAAAAAACTAATCACCGAAAATGCCTAATGTGATTTTGGCGAAACGTCAGCAAAACGATTCTTTTCAAAACGGTATTAGTGAACGGATGTAGATCTATAATATATATATATATATATATATATATATATATATTATATATATATATGTTATATTATATATATATATATATATATATATATATATATATATATATATATGTTTATATTATATATATATATATATATATATATATATATATATATATATATATATATATATATATATATATATATATATATAACGACGTCGCAGACATCGATTTATGTTGAGCATGTACTGTTGCGGTACCAATGAAAGCGTTGCTCAGGTTGAAGCTTTAGTAGTGTTGTTGATTATTTCTGTGACATCTCTGGGTTCAGATTCACATTGGAGACAGCAATTAACCATAGATTTTAGCTAAGTTCTTGGACGTTGTAGTCTTTCGTAAAGACGATTGAAGTTTGGCATGTTCTTGGAAAACAGTTGAGTTGCTTCAGTTGAGCTTTACATATGGCATAGCTGTCAATTGGATATGGAAGGATGTTGGAAGACATTTGCTTTCTAGGGCTTTACATGATTCCAAGTTCCGGTCGATGATAACTTAAGGCATGATTTTGTTGTTGTGACTAGAGGGTTATTAAAAATTGTTCTAGACATTTTGACTTTTTGGCATATTTCGAATTTTTTAATAAAGTTTTCTGGGTCTTTAGTTATACCTTGCAAGTTTTCCCATATACTTCGTAACGTTTTAAATTAGGTCAAAATGGTAATGCAGGATTGACAGCTATATCATAATCGTCTAGGCCAACCCCATGCCCTCCCTCCGACTCCCCGTGCTAATTTCGTAACATTAAAATTTAAAATTGAAGTATTGGATTTAAGGGTTGAGAATAAAAACAATTATTAAGTATTAATATATCATTGAAAAGCCCTTAATGAGGGGGAAATAATACAAAATCACACAAGTGAGCTCGAAAAATATCAAATCTATGAAAATGTATCTACGCCACTGTTTTCTACGTGAAAAAAACTGTAGAAAGTTCTATTTTTTTCATAAATTACAACTTAACTGAAATCCGAGGACGGTCTGAAAATAAATGTTGCTTGAATATGTTTCGTCTGATTAAACTCCATTTTTTTTTGAAATGCGAAACATGCATATTTAGAGTTTAATGGACGAATTTTGGAAATATCTTTAAAAAAATCCATTTATTATTTTTACGTCAGTAGGGTCTATGGAAGTAGATATCAAATTCAAAGTTGATCTGTAGAAATTTAATACTAAGAAAGAATTTCCATTGTTTAAAATTTCCATTAAAAAAATAAGGTATGTTTGCAAATTGTATTCGTAAGGATTTACTTGCTGACATATACAAAAGTCCCAGAATTTTTTAAGGCAAGCTTCCTTCTGTTAGGGAAGATGTTATTACATTGATTGCAGTTTCTGGTATACTTTTTCTTAAAAGAGACCACCGAACAACTTCCCTACCCCCGGGGGATCTCCTTGTAGAGTGGATGACTCTCCCTCTCTCTTCACACCATTACCACACTTTCTTTGTGGCCTTATTTAGACATGGATATTTAACACTTCCTCCTCATACGGGAAATGGCTGTTTGATTGTTTATTCTCTATAATATGCAAATATTACTTTTATGTTTATGCTCTGATCTCTTAATAATTTATATGCAATTTTTTTTATTTCATTTTGTTTTAATTGTCAAATAAAAATTAAAAAAAGTAACGATCGCTACTTTTATTTTACTAGTACGAGTTTGTTGTTCTAAGCTTTTAAACGTAACACCGCACTCTCCTGCATAACTATGAAAATCGATCTCGATTTTTAGATTCACCAAAATATTATTAAAAATAAAACCGCACAATTTTATTTATTTAAGCTATTTGGAATGGCACACGTTCTCCTATATATAAACTAGGAAAATGTTATGTTTTGTTTAGGCTCTAACGTGCTTTGTTCTAAGTTAATTATAAACCCTAATTGTCCGAGCAGTTTTATTATGCATTCTGATTTGGTTCTGCCTATTATTAGAATGTCCTTCAGATAGAAAACAATTATTATATCCATAAGTCGAAGTTCGGTTTAAAAAGTTTGGTAAATATACAGGGTGTTTCACAACTTGTCCACGAAATTTTAACCACATATGCACTGTTACGAAAGAAGTTGATTTCTAAAAAAAAAAATGTAATAAAAGTCCTACAGAAATTAAGTTATAGTTCTGAGTGTCAATAACAAAATGAAAAATAAATATCTGTATTTTGCGCTCATCGTTGCGATATCACAACACTTATTAATAATTTCTTGTAGCAAATGTTGTACCAATCCACTAAAGAAAACAAAATACCAGGAATTTTTTGTTTTTTCGTATTGATAAGAACATGTAAATAATGTTTAATCTGTATCGTGAGTGATCTGAATGAACAACGGTCGATTTTTGTGAATTTAAAAAAAGTATTTTGCGAGTTTATGTTTTTCGGTATTTATTAAAAATGGCACATGTGTACAATAATGAGGAGTTAGTGGATATTGTTTTAGCGTACGGAGAAGCAGGGCAAAATTCGCAAGCGGCTTCTCGTTTGTATGCTAACCGATTTCCGAATAGGCACATACCACATCCACAAACATTTACTTCAATTGTTTTACGTGCACGTGCTAGTGGAGATTTGCGCCTCAGACGCGGGGTGGATGGGGGTCGGGTTCGCCCATAACGCGTTTTAAACGCCGAAGAAGAAATTTTGCATATTGTGGAAGAAAATCCAGGAATAAGCACAAGGAGGTTAGCCCAACAGGTACCAGTCTCACTTGCGACAGCGTGGCGCATATTACATGAAGCCCAACTGTACCCTTATCACGTCCAGACAGTCCAGGCGTTGCTGCCCACAGATTACCCCCTCAGAATAAGATTTTTTTGTGAGTGGTTGTTGCAAAAAAATGCTCGAAATGCCCGTTTTACAGCTGATATTTTCGCCACCGATGAATCAATTTTTACTCGTAATGGTATAATCAATCTTCACAATACACACGTTTGGTCCTTTGAAAATCCTCACGCAATAGTCCAGACAAACTTCCAACATCGTTTTTCTTTAAACATGTGGGCAGGTATTGTCGATGAACGTCTAATTGGACCGTTCATATTGCCAGATCGGATGGATGGTCACCAGTATTTGGAATTTCTTCGGAATGATTTGCCGGTCCTTCTTGAAGATGTGCCATTGGCGGTCCGAGCAAGGATGTGGTTTCTGCACGATGGGGCACCTCCACATTTCGTTTAGAAGTTCGTAATTTTTTGAATGAGGTACAGCAGATACGCTGGATCGGTAGGGGTGGACCAATTGCATGGCCTCCACGGTCTCCCGATCTAAATCCTCTGGACTTCTTTTTATGGGGATACTTGAAAAACAAGGTATACCGTACTCCAGTTCAGAATATTGAAGATCTGCGTGACCGAATCACAGTGGCTGCCGATAATTTGAGACTTCAAGCACAGCAGGAAGGAGGTATATTTCAGTTAGTGCGCCGAAATTGGATAGACGCGCCCAAGCTTGCATTGAAGCCAATGGAAACAATTTTGAACAGCTTTTATAAGTAAGTGAACTGGTAAACTGTATTATTTTATTATCTCGATTTCTGTACGACTTTTATTACATTTTTTTTTTTGAGAAATCAACTTCTTTCGTAACAGTGCATATGTGGTTAAAATTTCGTGGATTAGTTGTGAAACACCCTGTATACGAGGCTATGTTAAGGCCGAATGGTAAACACTTAAATTGATATAAACAATCATTGAATTTAGATCTATAAGGATATTTTTTGTATTTCTTCTTTATCGCTACTAAAAAGTATGCATCTTTAAGATCTATTTTTAAATTTAATATGAAGCGATCTGTCCAATTTGGAATATATAATAATATATATAAGAAAAAACCTACCTGAATAATCTTTTGTTGAACAATGGGAAGAATAAGATGAATCACTGAATTTTATTTATTTGTTATTTCATTTCACGCAGTTGCCTTAATTTTACTATTGTTGTCGACCTTTCTGATTGAATTAGCCCTTTTTGACATCTTAACACATTTTCTAACAGAATCGTTATTGTTGTCTGCGAACTCGATTCATGCCGATGAGCACGAAAACGGAATGAATCATTGTAATTGTAATTTTTAAAAAGATTCGTGCTGATGGGTAGATTTTCGGAAACTACACTGTAATAATTATATCGAGGAGAAGCTACGGAAAATTTATAATTGAGCCTGTTGATTATATCTCGACATTTTCGAATGAATGACAATATTATTTTGACAATGATATTGACGAACAGGTAAAAAAATCAAACGACTGTAGAAGCGACAGTCATTTTATATTAACATCTTTTATTCCCTACGTTTTCTATGAATTAAAAAGAAATATAAGAAAATGACGTCACAGTCAAACCCTATTACGTTTACTTTATCCTTTGTTAATTGGCAATAATTATAAGTTTAAATGTAGATGTGTTTTATTATCACAGCTCTTTTGCAAATTTGTAGTTAAAATTTGTTGTAATTACTTTGTAGTTTTAAAAATACCATAAAGTGGAACATCTTCCCTTTTAACTTCAGCTACCATTTTTGAAAATTTCATAATAGCCATACGGAGTCTTTTTTTTCTGAAATTGCCTTTTAAAACTCAGTTTGACTTTTAGTAAGTACCAGGAAAAGTTATATTTTTAAATGGAACAACCAATATTTAAATACTTTTTAAAATGCCCTCATTTTTCTCATTGCAAATGCGGTTCTGATGGAATTATTTACACAATGTTGCTGGCAGGCATGGAACCATACTAGCGCGATTGGAGAAGATATTGCAGGGAAACATGGCACTGGAATATATACTCAAAGCGTAAAGATCAGCAAATATGGTCTCAATCCCAAAAGCTGGAAGAAAGGACTATAGTGCCCCGAAATCCTTAAGACCAATTAGTTTAACGTCTTTCCTAATGCAAACTTTAGAAAAGATACTTAACTGAGGATACTTCCACAGCATATCCACTGCAGAGGTACTAACATGTATATAGAAAGGGTAAGTCAACAGAGACTGTTCTCCATGCTTGTTGTGCAAAAAGCTGAAAAGGCAATATTAGATACGGAGCTAGCACGGTCACTCTTCTTTGATGTGGAAGGTACTTTAGATAAAGCAACAACTATTTACAGTACCCTGCAGGCCAGAAGAGTAGCAAATCGTCTGGTTAGTTGGATAAAATCTTCGCGTTAAAGTTACAGGGTAAGTTCTTCCATGGGAGACTACAGAGTTGAGAAAAATGGTGGGCGGCCGCTGCCCTCAGGGAAGGTGCATCTCACCACGCCTCAGTGCTTGGTAATGGATGGTCTTCTGAGAAGCTACAATTGAAGAATAAATTCATGGCAATAATCTGACAACTACGTTAGGTGCTAGGTTGGTCGTTTACGTCGCTTATATATTTCCGAAAAGTGCACGAAGTTCAAAGGATGGTCCGTTTAAGAATTTCCGAAGGACCAATGAGATCCACTCCAGGTGCTTCAATTAACGTCAGCCTATAGCTCCCTATATGGATAAAGAAGCCATGGATCGTAAAAAAGGGTGGACGATGGCGGCTGCTTAGGGTAAAATAAACAAGTTACATGAGGATCGCCGCCGCTTTTCTGTCCACAAGTGATCGCCGCCGCTTTTCTGTCCACAAGAGGATTGTAGATGGGCAATTTTGGGTTCGCAGATGCCAGAAGTTACTGGTCGGATCATGACTCAAGGCTCTCGGGAAGCCGAGGATGCGCTGAGCTCTAGTCCAGAAATGCAGAAACATCCTAAGTGAACTATCAAATACAAAGGTGGTAAAAGTAATGAGTTAGGTAGATGACTTCGTTGGGAGCGGATCGGCGTTCCAGACCTTCCATTTTAGCAGGTTATTCTCATTTTTTTTGACAGAGGAAAGCCCTTTACATCGTAATATTTCGGTGTTGAGGCCCTTTCCAATGAAGAATTGCAGTATCTCGACTGGGACAGTATGCTCTCTATTAGAACCACGGGCCTCCTCTATGGGTGAGTAGAATATAGTAGGTGGAACTGGGGTTAACGAAAAGGGCATTTTAGGTCTAGTTACTGGTATTTTCCCTCGATCTTACTACTACTGCTTATCATACCAGTAGTATATAGTTTCTGATATATTACTAATTTTATGATATAACTGAAGGTCACAAAATACCAGTATCATTTATAAATAACATCGCCACCACTTTTATTAAGATGCCCTTCAAATAAAAGATTAAGGTGTGCATGGCACGATGATATAAAGTCTTTCATAAGATTTTTTTAAGGTTATTGTTTAAAGGTACGGTTCATATGTGCATTTTCATACTCTCTTTGGGAATCCCTAGAATTTTTAGAGCTCTTATGAAAGAGAGTGATAACTTCTTTACATTCTTCTTAAGCCAGTTTCATATTTAAAAGGAACGAGACAGGTTTATTTTTTAATCAACATGACAAATATGTAATTTAATGACATTCTAATGGTGGTCATGTTATTTATAAATGACTATAATGTGATGTTGTCGTTATTTTGAGATCTAAATTTATATCATAAAATTAACAGTACATCAACGACTAAAATAAAGACGAAACCAACTATGTATATTTGGAATGGGAAAAATAAGAGATTTTTAAAAATGTATTTACGTTATTTCATTAAAAAAATCATTTTCTCTTACGCACTCAAGAAGCATTTTCAAATTCTTCAGAAAAAAATACACCAAATAGATATCCAGATTTTTAAAACAATGGTGGTTTGAGTAAAAAGGAGGTTGGTTACTTTATGCTGGATAATCCTGTAGTTCTTTTAAACTTATACCTAAAATTTTTTAGACATATCAAAAAAATTCCGTCCTTCTGACAGTTCGGTTGATTTAGAGCAAACTTCAGTTCAAAGCTTCACTAAACCTATGGATAGCCAACAGACACTGCCACCTCCAAGACCTCCAAAACCACCACATATCACACCGCCGCCTTGTTACTTAAATTTGGCCCCTGCTCCTACTAAATCAAAGTAAGTTGAAAATTATGTAACTTAATACTAAAAACTTAAATAAAAAGTCGAGTCTAAATTGTAAATTTTATTGTCAAGCATTCATGTAAAATTGACTTTGACTAGACTGCGCATGTTTCATAAAATTTACTTATTATATTATATTCTGTCCTATCATAGAGGGTTTTCATTTATATTTTGACACCTATCTATAGCTTAAACTATATAACATGCAAAAATTATATATTATCTTTTAAGAAAACCAGACATTTGAAAATAAAATTGAAAAGTAGAAATATAGATATAACATATAAATTAGATAATTTGTATATTATTGTTTTATTAAATGAGTCTCTTCTTGTTTATTGTAAATATATACTAACTTTGATACCTTTATCTTTAAAGACAGCCGAGGAAACTGACAAAAAATCCTGTCAT
>JAUTXW010003155.1:0-53176 GCA_030620095.1 Kuschelorhynchus macadamiae | reverse complement strand
TACCGCAACAGATAAGGCTCTGAATGATTGAATTAGTTTAGCAGAAAATTCGCGTCTTTCTACGAAAACGTTAGGAAGAGAAAATTACATGTCCGTAGACCGACTTTTAAAAAACGAAAAGTTTCATCCATACAAAATAACTTTGGTGCAAGAACACTCTGAAGATGATTACAGTAGGTGCTTGGAATTTAGTAAAATCGTGATGGAACGTTGCAATACCAATCCCATTTTTGTCGATCAAATTATTTTTCTGGCGAAGCAACTTTTTTCGAAAGGAAAAGTTACCAGGCATAATTTTCGATATTGGGACAGGGAAAATCCACACTGGATAATGAAAATAATACCCAATTTCCTCAAAAGATAAATGTTTAGCGTGGTATACAGGATGTAAAAATAATCGGTTCTTTTTTCATTGAAGACACATTAGCTGGAGAAAGATATCCGAATCATTTAAGGACAGATGTCACAGCTACTGCAGAAGTATTTTCAAATAACCGTAGGTTCCTTACTTTAGCTGATGTATTAAGTATTTAAACCTCATTTTTTCAGCAGGATGGTGCTCCATAGCGTTTTGCTTGGAATGTTATTTAGACAATTTTTATTTGGAAGATGGATTCAGACGTAGGGCACAATACAGTGGCCACCTCGGTCGCCGGACCTGACGCCCCTCGAGTACTTTTTGTGGGGACACCTTAAAATTGTGGTTTATAAAACTAAACCCAATAACCTCGGGGATTTAAAACAGCGAATAGAAATAGAATTTAAACGACTGGCATTTTTTAAAATTTATTAAATGTTTTCTCACAGTATTTGGCCTACTGTCAGGAAGTAAGTGGACAAGATTTTAAACCTTACTTAGTTTGAATAATTTATTGTTTGTTGTATTAGGTATTTATTTTTTGTATTGTATTGTTTCCGTTTTTTTACAACCTACTTTTAAAGTTGAGACACTGTTTTCTCTTGCTAGTGTTTTGGTAGCAAGATGAGAAATTATTGTGCTTTCCGGCCTGCCAGAATGTACAGCATCTTTTACTTTCTCAGTTTCACGAAATTTTTGTTAATTTTACTTACGATAGATTTAGTTATTGGATTTCTGTTAGAGTATTTGCCATTAAAGATGTTATAAAAATCTTGTAGGTTTCGTATTCTATCCTCATAACCCAGTATAATTAAAATTTCAATTCTTTAGGTTTCAGTTAAACGATCCATTTTTGTAAATCAACAAAACTGATATTGTTAAACATATGAGGTAACCTTCTGTTTGCTGGTATTTTAATAAGAGGTAATACATTAACTTATGCATATCAGACCCCTATTTTCGCAAAAACTGTTGACTTTCATAACTAGTGCTCTTAATAGAAAGTATTGAGAATTTTACGCCGATTTTAAAAAGTAATATAATATATGTTGCTACTTTAAAAAAGTTGTTTTCCTTTTATAACACAAAAAAACGGTAAACTTGGTAACAATTTGGAACTCGCCATTGGATCCGGCATAATTTCATACCTAAGTGTACATCTTTTGATTAAATTCAAGTAAGCGGCACCTGAGATATTTCACCGTTTCCTTACATTTGTTACACGCTGTATGTTATTCGCCTATAATCACTTTGTTGTTGTATGGGCATAGTGGCATGAAGCTAGGTCAGGCCAAAACCCTGTCTCGTCGTAACGTGATTTGAATTAATAAAAGTCAAGTAACTTCGGAAAGCAATTTTGTGCATAAACATTAACATCAAACACCTGACAACGTCTAACGTACAGTCCGGAAACGCCTGCTTCCAAAATTGTACCCACACCCTGATCTTATTTGGAAACTTAGTCTTCGCTTTGAATTTTACATCATTAGAACTGTCAATAAAATCACCTATATAGAATTCATTATCGCCAGGAATATCCGGGTTAGCAAATGTAATAGTTATTTAGGTTTAAGGATCGTAATAACGATCATTATGCAACTAGTCGTGAATATTATCAGACGAGGCGTCATAGATACTACGGTGTGTCTCATAATGATTGTTTTCGATCCGATGGCGAGTTTATGGGTCAAAGAGATAACTATAACCAGCTTGTGTACTGACAAACTTAGTAAAGCCCATAGGTAGGCCCGCTGTATATTCCAGTTTAAAGTGAATCAAAATATATTTTAAAAATATTAAAAGAGCTAAAAGAAAGTCATCCTAATCCAATCTTTCTAATATACGAACTTAAAATAATATTTTTTTAAACAATAAAATCTCTTAGAAAAAGATCCTCTCAAAAGGTATATTACTAAAAGGGCTCGTATGAGTCTGACATACCCCTAGTGTCTTTTGTTAAAGAGATTAAAAACTACAACAGAAAAAAACTCCACTGATTTTCTATAAACTTTGAGTGGGTTAATTCGTTTCTAAATAAAAAAACAATTTAATCACATTAAATATTTACTTAACTACCTAATATCATCTAAATGCACACATTTTATGGGTAATGGCTTATAGCCGATTTTTCTAAAAAAATGTATTATTTGTTTAAATTTTAAATACTTTATATATTTTTATTACTACATACGTTCAAACCAGTGCTTCAAGTTTCATTGTATAGCAGCTAATAAATATGTATTATTAAAAACAGCCTTCTAGAACTAGTACAGATTGCGTGACAGACCGGACAGCCCGATTCTACTCGATAGTGTTTACGACTATTGAAAAAGTAGACTACTTGAATACTTGTTAATATTCAAGAGTAAATATGTCGAAAACTGTAAAAGATAAATATACAGTAATAAATTAACAAAACTTGAAAAATAAAAATAAAAACCAAAGGAACAAACAAAAGTATGCTTTATTGTCGCATGGGAATTGTTAGAATTTTATGGACAAAGCGAAATTTACCTTAAAACAAAAACAATGAAAAAACGAAATATTGATCGAAAAAAAAATATCATATTTTTCGATAGGTCAATGCAAATACATAAATAGTAAATATAATATTCGTTATATTGGTGACCTAACAAAAGGAAATAAATAATACATATGCGAGGTGAATATATTCGATGACATTGAAATTAAAATTACTCGACGTTAAACTCTGTTTTGTTATGGTTATACAAGCAAAATAAGTGTTAACTTCACTTATTTTGCATTACAAAAAGTGTATTGAACTAATATAGTAATTAAAGTGTATTAGAAGAAAAAAAAAGAAAATATATATCTTTAATCTAATATGTAACAAAAATAACACAGGCCAACACACATTTTGGTGCCTGCGATTTTTTAACTGTTCCTGGGTAATTTTTGGATGCAGAATGTAAAAAAGTTCTCAGATTTTGTCTATCAGATCTAGCTTAAAAAAAAAAAAGAAAATTGTGTATATATTTTACGTTATTACTGTTATAATATATAATATTACTATTGCCAGTTAAAAAAACAAAGACACATGAATTTAAGTATTTATTGCAAAAACTTAATTTACATAATTCCATTAGTCACTTATCACATAAAAATTTTCTTTTATACGACTTTCTAGAATGGAGTTTACTAAGGCAGTCTCGCTGAAGGCTCCAGTAGTAGTCCGCCATCATGTGGTTATCCCATCGTCCTTGATGTGGCTATCCCATCGTCATTGATAACGATCTTCCATAGTTTTAATATCGTGATGGAATCTTTCCCCCTATTCTTCACTACAATCACCTAAGTTTTCTGGAAAACGATCTAGGTGGTTGTGGAGGTAGTGAACTTTTATACTCATGTTACAGCCGAGAAAATTAAAATTTGAAAGCATAGTTTCCACTAATTCTACGTAATTCTCTGCTTTATGATTGCCAAGAAAATTTTGTACTACTTGAACAAATGAACACCAAGCGTTAGATTCAGTCTCGTTCATTGATGTGGTGAATTGTGGATCTTTAACAAATTGCCTTATTTGAGGACCATCAAATATACCAGCTTTTAGTTTTTCCGTGCTAATGCCAGGAAATTTACGTGTCAAATACCCAAAACAATTTCCATCTCGATTTAAAGCCGTTAATCACGTTTTGTTTTCCTTGAATCATGACATCTCTTGAAGGCCAATTTTTGTTAACCCAGTGCTTATTTTTAGCTCTGCTGTCCCAAAGGCACAAAAAACAAGGATATTTTGTATAACCACTCTGCTGTCTAAGGAGGAAGTTAACCATTTTTAAATCAACACAAATTGCCCACTGATGTTCTTCGTATTTAATTTTTCTCAAAACTAATGCAATTGTTTTCATATTCTTCCTTCATGGTAGTAGAATGACCAATAGGAATTGAGCCATATACCGTTATGTAAAAGAACAACGACAAACGACCAAAATTTACACAAAATAACAGCACAAATTTACTTGGGAAAACTCAGTAATATACTAAATCGAGTAAAGCCAAGCAGGTATAAAAGGATCGGGTCATAGGCAATTACAGGTATAAAAGTAATTAAGAGCAGTGTATTGAGTAGTTCCTAGTATAGGAACATTTGTCAGGTAGAATTCCAGGTATCCATTTGGTTAATTAAATTCTGGGAAATTTCTATTTTGACGATTAAGTACATATTTATCTCTTTATTTGTTGTCCTTTATCAGAAAAGAATATCAATTAACCTGTAACCTGTAACTCAAAAACTAGAGCTGATAGAAAAAATCTGGTGGCATTTTTGGAATCAGCACATTAAAAACATCTAAAATCAGATGTTAGATTTCTGGCCACCAAATTTTTGTTTACATTTTGTTGCCCTGTGTAATTAATGTTAACGGACTATCAGATAGTTCATTCCTTATAAAATATATTCAAATGTCTTGCAGCAACATGATTTAAGTAAACAAGCAAATAAAAATAACCTTTCAATGATTTTTGATAGCACTGGTAGCGATAATTGCAAGAGTTAGTTTTTTCGCCCCTTTTATGGAGAGTGATAATTATAGCTGTTTTAAGGCATTCAGGGAATATACTTTGTATAAGGGATTCATTTATTAGTGTTGTAATGTAGTGTGCCTCTAAGACTGGGAGCGGCAGGTTCAGGAATATTTTAATTGATAGGCCATCAGTGCTGCACTTAGATTTGCTTGTGATGTTATTCATTTCTTTTAATAGTTCCATGCTGCTAACAGGGGTTAAGAAAAGGCTATCAGCGACATTTTTCAATGGAGGGAGAAACGAAAGAGGGTCCAAACTTGGCGAGATACCAGAGCTAACATTTTTTACTTACATTAATAAAATAATCATTTAGGTTATTTGGCCTTGCAAGATCTGAGTCACAGGGTTTGATTTGTCTCTGAGGTCATTGATAATGTGAACCAGGTTTCCTTTGAAACGTTTTTAGACTTTGTTAGACGTTTTTTATAGTATATTTTTTTGCTATTTTTTTTATTATAGATCCTCCTATAATTAGAGATATACTCGAGAATAAGTCGGTGTTTAAGGAAATATGAAATTCTGAAAAATTGGCGGCCGAGAAAATTCTGCCCCTAAGGCGAGGTCTCTGTAAGGGCCTAAGAGGAATACTAAATTTGGAACATATTGCTTCGTGATCGAAAAGACCTGAGTCACAAACCTGAGATTGAACCTTTGATGGAGAAAAATCAAACGTCACGTAATCAATGATAGAGGAAGAGTATTTTGAAATTCTAGTTGGAGACGATACATGCATTGCAAAGACCGAAAGAGTCGAATATAGATATTAAATATTTCTGGGTAGCACAAACAGTAGCATAGTCAATATTAAGATTCCCGCACAGAATTTTCCTGCCTTTTACTGGTGGACTATCTAGCAAATTTAGCAGATAATTAAAGAAATATTGTACATCAGAATTTGGTGATCTATAAATACAGGTTACATAGGGATCAAAGTTTTAATTATATACTAGAAAATTTAAAAAAGTTATCCGCTAACAAATGCTCATATTTAGTTACCGAGACGAAATCCCCATTTAGAGACATAATGAGTGTTCCTCCTTGAGCTGAGTTACTTCTGTCATATTTATATATCATATATAACAAGCTATGTTTCAAATCACTCAGATTTATTATAAAATATCTCTGAAATTTTTACAATACAAAATTTGACAAAGACAATGGATAGTTCTAGCTATACCCAAATTTAAATTTACCAAAGTCAAAATATATACCAAAAATTAGATATAAATTATAAAATATATATTCATATTGAAGCAAATACCAAACATTTTAAAATATTACCTAAAATTTTAAATACTAATTTTTCTTAATACTCAAAATCGGAAATATACCGCTACTTGGTTATTTATTGTCTAAAATATACATAAAAACTTATTGCCGTGCAAGTTTTAACCAAAATAAAGCACATATGTAGGGATTACTGGACCTTATCTAATCACTCAGACATAAAACAAAAAAAAGCAGAATAACATGCGGAATAAGCAAAATGTGTAAGCATTAATCTAAAACAAAAAAATACACCGGTTTACATTTACGAAAACACGTGTAATTGTAATCATGAAGTATGACACTAATGGACACTCTAAAATTTGTAAGCAAACAGCTAAAAAGTATAAGTAATTATGTAACTGTATTTTATATAGAATGACCGATATACAAAAAAGATGAATACTGGCTAATAGAAATTAAAAACGCAACAAATGTTCGATTGCTTAAGAACTAAAAAAAGTAAGTAGTAAGTAAGTTATTTTGAATGCCAAACGCTAATGCAAACTAAAAACTCAATACATGTTCTATTGTTTTGAACTTAAAATATTTAAGCAGAATTACCAATGATATTCAAAAATGAGTGCTTAAAGCAAATAAAGGAATGATAACTCGAGTTTCCATCGATAGCTAGGAAAACAAATTAATTAAGTGTTTAGCTGTGCTAAAATGTTACTCTATTCCTAAATAGCACAGTTTTGCAGAGTGAAACCCGAGTATTTCCCAGTATATACCACGTAAGGTAATACTCTAAATATCCGTTATCAAATTATTTAAATAATACTTAAATAGGTAAGACATATTCAAAATCACTAATAAAAGTAGAAACAGATAAAAAATATAAATTTGTTGAACTTCACAAATTAAAAAAAATAAATTATCAAGAAAAATACTTATCTATAAGTTTTCGGAAAAGGACTTTGCAAACACATCAAACATTAGCGCCCAAGCCAAAGGGAAGTCCCAAAATCAAAAACGTTCAAAAGAATAGCTAAAATTATCCTAGTTCCGCCAAAATATCCAAAAAATTATTGAGTATTTTCTCCGGATTGTCCTAACAACACAGCGAAGTGGAATAGAAATGTATATTTGTATGTACTGCAGACCCGACAAAAACTCTATAATAATTAAAATCAAATGTAACTTTAAAAATTTCAAGGTAATGAAAAAAGGGCTTTTTTTTCAGCAGCATGAATGTTGTTAGCATTATACTTTCATACGTAACTAATTAGAGCAGTAAGATTGCAAAATCAATCCGACATTAGAGCCGCGTGACACAATTACATAAATAACCTTCTATCTACAGAAAAAACAAGTGACACATGACCCTTTACCGCTTTACGAAATTTTTAATTTGCACTCCCTTATGCCGCAGTTGAAGACTATACCAATGACAGTGTGGGTACTGAATAAAGTGAAATTGTAAAAATGTAAAATAAACATGGTTGTTAAGCTTACAGAAAATTAAAAAGCCTTATTAATAATTTGAATTATTTTTAAGATAAAATTATTAAATTTAGAAATAAGTAACAAGCAAACATGGTTCTAACCATATATTATATAAGAGAAAAAGTTCTATCGAGCAGCGTCAAAATTTCATGGGGTTATGTCTGATTTTTTCGGAGATCGTTTCTGTAGAAACAGGAAGTGAATTTGAAAGTCAGGTAAATATTTTTCGTCTACAGTCCCAGTTGTCAACTTCCTATATAATATAATGGTGAAAAATCTTCAAGAATTAATTTTTCGAACGGAACTTTATGGAACCATAAAATTCCTTATTTTTAAAGTGATAACAATATGCAAAATATAATTTTAAAATCACAGAAATATATTATATTTTTCGACATAATAGTAGGTATAGTCGAATGCGGTCTTATCGTGCGGGTCCACAAAGGGTCATCAACATTATGAATCAAATCAGAAAACACAGTGAATACTAAAATGTTGTGTGATTCTTTTATCGGGCTATTAAATCTTGATGGGCTATTTACAAATATACAGGGAGAAAGAAAATAGTTTTTTTTATTATATTACATAATATTATTAAGATAATATTATTTTATATATTACATGCCGAGGGACTAAATAAGAAAATTCGCTAAATATGTATTTGGTTAAAATTTTTTGGTTGGCAAAAATAAAAATACACAAAATGGCAAGCGCCTTAATAAAGTCGGAAGGCGGTTCGAGTCAGTGGAACAATCAGGATATGTTCTGTTTATACAGCCACTTAATGAGAGTGAGATTTTTTTATCAATCACCAAAAATTATGAGCCCCGCTTAACCTAAAAATCTAACTACTTATAGAGTGTCATTTATTTAAATGCGGGCCACGCCTGTGCAAAGAAAACTGGTTTTTTATTTGTATTGTGATAATAAAAAAATTTTTTTTTTGCAAAAATATTATACACTTTTGTTAAAAACACAAGATAGTTATTACTTCCCTCGTGAGATTTTTTAAGATCTTTACGTTCAACAATCCCTAGATGCCGGAAAACATGTTTTCTCAATTCCGTCTGTCTGTAGGTATGTCTGTCCGTCAGACTGTCTGTTCGCAGCATAGCTAAAAAACTACTTATCCGATTTCTTCAAATTTCAGTCTAAAATTAAGGGCCATGCATGCGAAAAATACAGGCTATATATATATATATATATATATATATATATATATATATATATATATATATATAAACACAAGAATATCTTGACCGTACGCTAAATCAGCTAGTTTGAATTCTCGGGTAAGCGGTCTGTGGTGTGTGTCAAACAAAAACAAAAAATCTCATTTATCCATCAATCCTCTATATTTCGCCATTGATTAATGGCTTCTTCAGGAGGTAAATAGCTAAAATACAACACTAATGAATCAACAGTACAATCAAAATGATACAAACTTACATTCAGAGTTGCCATACAGAACGTTAAATAAATTTTATTTGAATAACATTAGTAACAAAAAAAAAAACACAAAAACAGCGTGTTGAAGGTCCCCTGGCTAACTCACATCGTAGATGCTTAAAACGAAATGCATTAGGTGTTCGTAAAATACAGAATTTATACCCGACGCGGGAGCGTCGGTAGGTAAAAATATACAGTTTAAACAATAAACCTGCAACCACGCTAACGGGTTCAACAAAAATACAAAACAACAGTACTAAAGTATATAGAAATACAGTGGTGCTAAACAAGAATGTTACAATAAATGGTACTAAGCTGATCAACATCCGATCTGAAATTTATAGAATTATCTTTATCTTTATTTATATGTATCATTTCCAAAAATGTTCTTTTTTTATAATTACCTTCACGTTCTAAAATTTGTGTGTTGTTAAAGTCAAATCTATGGCCCAGATTTTGAAAGTGATGTACTAAAGCACACGATCTTTTATCTATTCTACTATCGCTTTTGTGTTGAATAATACGATTTTTTAAGCTTTGACTAGTTTGACCTATGTAGAATTTTTGACAGTCCAGACACGGGATTTTATATACAACATTGTAATTTAGCATATACGGTGTTTTGTCTTTGGTTTTTGTCAATAATTGACCAATTTTTAATGTATTATATTTAGCCACTTTTATATTGGCACATGAACTGAAATGCTTAATTACACTATCAGTAAGTCCAACAACATAAGGTAGCTTTTTATATTTAAAATTTGTCTGTATGTAATCCTCCGTTGGACCGTCAAATATGTTGGAATTATAAATCAGTTTCAACGTTACATCTCTCGGGTACCCGTTATTTAAAAACAAATTTACAAGGATCCTTAAATTTTTCTTTAAAAATTGTGGGTCTGATATATGAGTGATTCTGTTTTTCATGGCTATCAATGTGTTCCACTTTTGATTTTTTGGGTGATTCGAAAAATAGTTTATATACCTCCCCGATGATGTAGGTTTTTGATACCAATCCAGAATAACAGCATTATTACGGTCTGATCTAATTACCAACGTATCCAGAAAAGGAACACTATTATTTGTTTCACTTTCCAAAGTAAATTGTATGTGTTTATTATAACAATTAAATATTTTTAGAATGTTCTCAATTTGATCAGATGGAATTGAACAGATAATGTCATCAACAAACTTATACAAAAATGGAAGCTAAACGGAAGTTTTTATAATTTTATCCAAAATGAAGTCCATGACAATCTGTGCCAAAATGGGGCTGATGGGAGAACCCATAGGGGTACCAAAGATTTGTTGATAGGAGTTGTTATCAAATGAAAAATAACAGTTACTACATAAAAAGTTCAAAACTCTAAAAAAGTTGTCCTTTGATAAGGTCGTGTTATTTTCAATTTTTTGCCATTGGGCTTGCAAAATTTCATTAACTAGTTCAAATGGTATGTTTGTAAATAACGAAACGACATCTAATGAAATCAACACATAGCCGTGGGGTAAAATCACACCATTAACAGCATTTACAAAAACAAAGGTATCACTGATGTTATAATCTGTTCTATTCGCAAGAGAAGTGGTTAAGATGTTTGTCAGCCACTTTGATAAGTTGTAAGTAGCCGAGCCTATAATAATGGGTATTAAAGGAACATTTGGCTTGTGAATCTTAGGTAAGCAATATTTTGGGGCGATGGATAATAAGTGGTTAAATTTTTTGCTGAAAATTTAACCATTATAATTCCATCGCCCCAAAACTGTATTGCTTACCTAAGATTCACAAGCCAAATGTTCCTTTAAGACCCATAGTGAGCTGCATAGGCTCGGCTACTTACAACTTATCAAAGTGGCTGACAAACATCTTAACCACTTCTCTTGCGAATAGAACAGATTATAACATCAGTGATACCTTTGTTTTTGTAAATGCTGTTAATGGTGTGATTTTACCCCACGGCTATGTGTTGATTTCATTAGATGTCGTTTCGTTATTTACAAACATACCATTTGAACTAGTTAATGAAATTTTGCAAGCCCAATGGCAAAAAATTGAAAATAACACGACCTTATCAAAGGACAACTTTTTTAGAGTTTTGAACTTTTTATGTAGTAACTGTTATTTTTCATTTGATAACAACTCCTATCAACAAATCTTTGGTACCCCTATGGGTTCTCCCATCAGCCCCATTTTGGCACAGATTGTCATGGACTTCATTTTGGATAAAATTATAGAAAAACTTCCGTTTAGGCTTCCATTTTTGTATAAGTTTGTTGATGACATTATCTGTTCAATTCCATCTGATCAAATTGAGAACATTCTAAAAATATTTAATTGTTATAATAAACACATACAATTTACTTTGGAAAGTGAAACAAATAATAGTGTTCCTTTTCTGGATACGTTGGTAATTAGATCAGACCGTAATAATGCTGTTATTCTGGATTGGTATCAAAAACCTACATCATCGGGGAGGTATATAAACTATTTTTCGAATCACCCAAAAAATCAAAAGTGGAACACATTGATAGCCATGAAAAACAGAATCACTCATATATCAGACCCACAATTTTTAAAGAAAAATTTAAGGATCCTTGTAAATTTGTTTTTAAATAACGGGTACCCGAGAGATGTAACGTTGAAACTGATTTATAATTCCAACATATTTGACGGTCCAACGGAGGATTACATACAGACAAATTTTAAATATAAAAAGCTACCTTATGTTGTTGGACTTACTGATAGTGTAATTAAGCATTTCAGTTCATGTGCCAATATAAAAGTGGCTAAATATAATACATTAAAAATTGGTCAATTATTGACAAAAACCAAAGACAAAACACCGTATATGCTAAATTACAATGTTGTATATAAAATCCCGTGTCTGGACTGTCAAAAATTCTACATAGGTCAAACTAGTCAAAGCTTAAAAAATCGTATTATTCAACACAAAAGCGATAGTAGAATAGATAAAAGATCGTGTGCTTTAGTACATCACTTTCAAAATCTGGGCCATAGATTTGACTTTAACAACACACAAATTTTAGAACGTGAAGGTAATTATAAAAAAAGAACATTTTTGGAAATGATACATATAAATAAAGATAAAGATAATTCTATAAATTTCAGATCGGATGTTGATCAGCTTAGTACCATTTATTGTAACATTCTTGTTTAGCACCACTGTATTTCTATATACTTTAGTACTGTTGTTTTGTATTTTTGTTGAACCCGTTAGCGTGGTTGCAGGTTTATTGTTTAAACTGTATATTTTTACCTACCGACGCTCCCGCGTCGGGTATAAATTCTGTATTTTACGAACACCTAATGCATTTCGTTTTAAGCATCTACGATGTGAGTTAGCCAGGGGACCTTCAACACGCTGTTTTTGTGTTTTTTTTTTTTTTTGTTACTAATGTTATTCAAATAAAATATATTTAACGTTCTGTATGGCAACTCTGAATGTAAGTTTGTATCATTTTGATTGTACTGTTGATTCATTAGTGTTGTATTTTAGCTATTTACCTCCTGAAGAAGCCATTAATCAATGGCGAAATATAGAGGATTGATGGATAAATGAGATTTTTTGTTTTTGTTTGACACACACCACAGACCGCTTCCCCGAGAATTCAAACTAGCTGATATATATATATATATATATATATATATATATATATATATATATATATATATATATATTCATATATATTCAGCCCCGAGTTTCTGGTAAAGCGATTTTACCGATTTTTATATATCAAATTTTGTTTTATAATTAATAAAAAAAATTACTTATTTTAAACACGGCTTAAAATTGGAACAAGTATTCTATAATTATTTATTTCTTGCCTACAAAATTACAAATGTACTAAAAAAGTAAGCAAAAAAATGGTGTCAAATCTAATAAACATTTTTTTAAATTAAAATTGATTGGCTAATATCCAGAAGCCAGTGGCAAAAGCTCTGAGAATCGGTATAAGGAATGTACAGAAACTTATGCATGAAAAAAAACATAATTTACTTCCTAAGAAGTCCTCATCTTCTGTGTCGTCCTCAAATGGCGCAATGATCATTGGTGCTATTTCGACATCTAGAACTCGTTCTCGATTCCACCAATCCCATATTAATTTCTTCGTATGTTCCACATATTTCTTCCAGTAATCCGGCGTAATATAATTTAATGAATCTTGCCAAACAATTTGCACTTCATCTGATGTAAGACCATCGTTCACGTGTTTTTCGTAATATGATTTTGCCCCAGCCCATAATAATTCTATTGCGTTAAACTGGCAATGGTATGGCGGTAGTCGTAAAACCTCACGTACATTTTCCTGTAATATTTCATCTACGGCATATATTGTTGGTTTTTTAATAGATTTTGCCATTAAAAGAAGTTCTAGTTTCAGCATATTGGGTAAAGGATTTTGTTTTTGTTTTAATAGCCAGTCATAAATATAACTTTTCTTTCAGGATGAAGTAGGTTGTTTATTTAAGATTTTTGAATTTTAAGATGCATTGTCGAGAATGATTAAAGATGCAGCATCTAAATTTAGAATCAGTTGTTCTTTTAACCACTTTTCAAACAGTTCACAGTTCATATTATCATGGTAATCCATACTTTTAGATGTTGAAAAAAACTGTAAACTTGCACCTGGGAGAAATCCTGTTGAAGAACCTGCATGCAAAATGATGAACCGTTTTCCCATCCCACATCCCCTTTTTCTCTTGACACTTTTTACAGACTCGTCCTGCCAAGATTTCGAACCACTTCCATTAGAAAATATACAAGTCTCGTCTAAAAATATCACTTTTCTAAATTTTATTAATTAACATTTCCGTGTATTTCTTTAAAAACTGGATACGCTGATTTGCTATATGTGGCAACTCGCATAAAAATCTTCGATTACAGTCCTTTTTATATCAAAAACCCAACATTTTTATTAATTCTGACAACGATTTTAGTTCAATTTCCAATATGCCTCGATTTTTTAAAGCTTCTTTTAAAACTTGAAGAGATATATTAGTTTTGAGGTCTATAAATCGTAAATTGCATTACGAACATCCATTTTTACATTGTCACTTAAGTCTTCTGTCTTTGGCTTTTTTCGTGTACATTTCTTAATCTTCTTCGGTAGTAAATTATGCTTTTTTTCATGCACAATTTTCTGCACTCTCCTTATACCGGTTCCCAGAGCTTTTGCTACTGTCTGGATATTGGCCGGTGAATTTTCATTTTCGTAATATTTTATTAGATTTAATACCATTTTTTTCGCTTGTGGATGCAAAAAACCCGAAAATTGTTTTCTATTACTCATTTTGTCACTGACTTGTCAAACTGACTTTGAAGTGACATCTCTCAAAGATTTTTGCAACTGCTGGTATTTATATGTTTATCCTCTTTTTTCATATGAAAATATCATAGGTCTATCTAATTCATCTTCCGGATTTTATGCGGAGGATATGATTACGCGTAATAAAAGACAAACAAACTTAAAAAGTTTGTCGTTGATGAATCGTATGACCCGCACGATAACACTGCTTTTGATTATAGTTCTTTTGTCTGATATAATATGCTTGAGACCATTTTATTGTCTCATATTATTTATTCAAGTAAGGCTATTTGCAAAATTATGCAATACCAAAATACGATACAATTATTATAAAATAATAAAAAAAAATTGTTAATGGAACTATAAAAGTTATTACATTTGTGTTTTAATTTTTTTTAGACTATAGCTGAGCGTATTCAGATTTAAATTCTGGAAACTGCGCTCTACATAGTTGTTTTAAAGTTAAACTGGGATCTAACTTTAGCGCTATACGATATGTCGATTTAGGTATTTATTGTGTTTTCCAATTTCCGATTAGTTTTGAAATTATTAAGACCTACCTACTTATGACCAGTTACCGATATTTAGTAGATCTTTTAAAGGTGAGCTTAACAATATACGATAGTACGTGTTTCAGATGCAACGTTTCTGATATATTCTCATCTTTAGGATTTCGCTTAGATTTAAAGTGATGTAACTTAGACACTTCAACAGTTATTGAATATCTCTTTGCGCCGAAAAGTTTCCTAGTATATGTTTTATACAATTTCAAATATTCCAATTTCCAGCAATGTTGCTAAGTCGGAAGTTATGATAGTTCTCCTATTTAATTTAAATGTAACCAATGTATTTTATCTCAATACGTAAAATGTAACATTGTATATTGTTTACGCTCTTCTTTTACAAAGTAAGCATGAACTAGACAAACAGTTATTATTCAAAATAATAAAAGTTACATGAATAACAAATTAAAGCGCTATTGTTTCTGTAATAATAAGCCGCAATAAAATTGTTATTCTATATATAATACCTATAATATGGTATTAGATATCGTTGAATTCGTCTTTCAATGCTCTATTTAAATTTGAAATAATATACAGGCCGTTACATAAAAAAGTAACCTTAAAACTTGGTCATACTGCAGGACTTCTTTAGTTTAAAGAATTGAATTAGATAATACGTATACTCGACATTTTTTTGGTTCTTTGAATATAGGTGAAATCCTGAAGATGAGTACCAATATATAAAAAACGTAGCATCTGATAGCAATAGTATTATATATATATTGCCCTTTAAAAGATCTACTAAAATATTTGTAAATATATAGGATATTCAATTTGAAATAATAAAGTCGATGCCTCATTAGAGCAATGTAAACACCACAGTTTTTTTTTGTATTTTATACTACATACAACTTCTGAGATAAGACAGCAGGTACGTGATCTTGCGTGGGACACCTTGTATACGAATCCGAACACATTTGCTTACGACTCGTTGTTGAATTATTGATCCTTAAGGTTTACACACAGTCTAAGCTCAGTTTTTACAGCTGTCTTTCCCCTTTTTTACTTCCCTTGTAAAAGAGAAGTATTGGAATCGTGAAAAAATGACCCTCCGAGATGTTTTCAGGTCTTTATTTTTCAAGTTTCCTATACGCCGAAAACCATGTTTTCTCAATTCCGGCGGTCTATCTGTCCGGCTGCTCGCAGTATAGCTAAAAAACTACTTGTCCGATTGGCGTCAAGAATTAACGGTCATGTGGGGAGGACTTGGTAATATTGTGGTAAAAATCCAATATGGCGGAATATTGAAATGTTAAATTTTGTGCAAGCATCAAGTGTAACAAAAAGATAAACTGGTAAAATCATGGCACGAATTCAACATGTCGAAACAGAATAGAGCAAATTAAAATGTTTAAAAGTCAAGGTAAAAAATCTTCTTATTCAAATAATTTCAAATTTTGCAGAAAAATGTGATATAGAGATAAACTGGTATGAATTCAACATGACCGAACACAATGGCGATCAGTGTCACAACTACTTATTTAATGTATGTTAAATTATGCCTAAACATCAAGCGTTTTATAGATAGAAAATGGTAAACTATTGGTACGAATCCAAAATGGTATACTAAATTGGATTCGTTACAAATGTTTAAAAAGACATTATATATGTGTTACTAAATAACTATGTGTGGTACTAAATTGGGTCACACTAAATTTCCTCTACCCGGAACTTCTCTCATTATGAATTTTTCCTTTTCTTAGAGATAGTGAAGTTTGACTTAATTTACTTTAGTATATAGTCATTTTATAACACATACGGTATTTCCAAATAATTTTATTGGGCGCCAAATTGTTCCACCATATTGCATTCGTACAAATATTTTACCAGTTTCTACCTATGCCACACTTGATTTTTAGGTACAATTTGCATACATTAAATAAGTAGTTTTTACACTGCTATTTTGTACCGTCATGTTGAATTCGTACCAGTTTATCTCTATGTCACATTTTTCTGCAAAATTTGAAATCATTTAATAAGAAAATTGGGTCACACCTCATTATTCCTCATAAAAATCTTAAGCAGAGAAGATCCGGCTAAAGCAAATTTGCCAGTTTTTAGTTTTATTGTATTGTAATCGTGAAAAAATTACCCTCCAAGATTTTTTCAGATCTGCACATTTCAGGGTTAGATGCCAAAAATCCTTAATTCCGTGGGTCTGTTTGTCTGTCTGGCTGTCGGTCTGCCTGTCTGTCGGCATCTTCGCGACATAGCTGAAAAACCGCTTATCCAATCGACTTCAATTTTTGGTCAAAAATTAAGGGCCATATTGAGATGATACGGTAATATTTTGGTAAAAATCCAATATGGCAGAACAGAATGGCGACCTATCAAATTATTAAAGAAATTATAACTAAAAAATTACTCATTAAATTTACCCAAAATGTTGAAGAAACATTAGTTGTGATATGGGAATGAACTGGAAAAATTTTTTAACCAATGGAAGATGGTATTATTTATAGCGATAAACTGGTAAAAGTTTAAATACGCCAAGATGGCGTTTCAAAATGGCGGTCTAATTAAATGTTTATAAAATCGGTCTGAAAAACCACTTACTCAAATAATTTTTAATTTTGCACCAAAATCAAGTGTGATAAAATGATAAACTTGTAAAATTTTTGCAATGAGTCAGTATGATAGAACAGCAAAATGGCGGTTTACTGGAACGATTAAAATATCAGTACTTTAAAACTAGTTATGCAAGTGAGTTCAAATTTTGCACAACAATAAAGTGTGTAACAGGATGAACTAGTAAAATGTGGTCAATCATATATGGCAAAAGAAAATGGCGGTCTAATTAAGAGTTTTTTATCCGAAATTCTTCACAAAAATCAAGAGTGGCCGTGGCATAGAGATAAATTGGTAAAAGTTTGGTGACGAAATAATATGGTGAAACAAAATGGCTGCCTAATTAAATATTTAAAATATTACTATCAAAAACTAATTGTCTTATTAATTTAAACTTGCAGAAAACTTAAGTGTGAAGTAGGTAATGATAAAATTTTAACAGTTTTATACAGAAAAACAAAATGGCGGCCCGATTAAATGTTGAAAAAGACCGATTTTTTATGGATGTAAATAAATGTCAAATTTAATTCCTTAATTGATTATGTCAATAAACAAAAAATAAAATATAAGAAAAATATTAAAATAAATATAAAATAATAACAAAATTTCAAAAATGGTATAGGGAAGTAACGGAGTAGTGCTTTTTGTTTAAATAGTTATAGTAAGTGAATAAATGTTTATATGTGCGTATGTTAGTTTTGGAGTTAAAAAACGTATATATATATATATATATATATATATATATATATATATATATATATATATATATATATATACAAAGAGGTTTTATTTCGAGTCCAGCGGTCCGTGGAAAAAAAAAAGAAGAAACTCTTTTTATCTTAAGTGCTCAATATTTCGCCAATGTTTATTAGCTTCATCAGGAGCAACTACAAAAATTATAAAGAATAGGTCCAATTAGAATTATAACATTAAAATGATTTTGATTGTCATTTTAATGTTATAGTTCTAATTGGACCTATTCTTTATAGTTTTTGTAGTTGCGTTTATGAAGCTAATAAACATTGGCGAAATATTGAGCACTAAGATAAAAAGAGTTTCTTCTTTTTTTTCCCACGGACCGCTAGACCCAAATTAACTTATATATATATATATTATATATATATATATATATATATATATATATATATGAATAAAAATAACGTTTAATAAATGGTAAATTGGCTTTTACCCACAACATCGATCGTAACCGATTCCACCAAACAAAGATAACACAATTTGTTAGACACTTATTTATTTGTCAATAATTTTATAAATATTGTATAAATGCTATATGTAATTATTTCCTCATAATGAAATGTTCACTTTATCATGAAAAGGGACACGCGTAATAATTATATAATGTATATAAATTTATTACCAAAGTGTGCGTGGTGGAATCTGTTACGAGGAAAGTTTCCGGTAAAGCGACTAATTTGAAATTGCTACAAACAACTGTAAAAATACATAAAACTATCTATCTACTAAATAATCCACACTGTCTAATATCAAAAAGTCATATTGAATAAGGAATAATTTCGAATTTCAAAAGATGCCGCCATTAATTTGGTTTCAAGATACTAGAAATAAAAGCTACTAGTCCAAAAAGTATGAAACGTGGATGTTGGTTATATTTAGATTTAAAAGGAAAAAAACGTATCTTATATATTACTTTCCGTCTAGCATTTTTGATACTGTTTACAACAATTTTATGCAATTAAATAGAAAGAAGAAAAAAGTCAAAATCGGGGTAACTTTTTACATTTTAAGGATAAATAACTCGAAACAGATATGAGCGAATATATTTTCTCAAAATATATATTTATTGTGTGTACCTGACCTGGTAATTAAGAATATGAATAAACCTTGACAATTATATACTAACTAATATTATAACGGTTCTAGCTTAAATATCAGCTTATATTCAACATAATTTTCCAAAATATTGAGTATTTAGAAAACATGATAGGCTTCTGTTTACTTAAGAACTGGTTCAACTATGTTTTATTACTAAACGGGAGATTTTTTATTACTAACCAGGAGATATTATTTAGCATATCGCTTCCAAAACTTTGTAGTCTAGGTCTACAGATTTACTCTCTATCAATTATTTTGTTTAAATATTTGAAATTCAATTTTCCAAATCAAGTAGGCCCTCTCAAGACAAAATCTATATCAAATATAACTTTAAGGATAAGATTTATATCCCTCATGTAATATTTTACTTGAATTAAAAATCGTGGGGTAGTTTTCAAAACTTCAAACGGGGTGGAATAACTTTTTGTATTAAGGAAATTGCCTTTCCTTAAGTACGGTCACGTATTCACTGAACCGTCATCTGGAATTTTGAAAACCGTCTTTTCTCTGTATATTAAATGGTCCCTTTATTAACGTCTGAATTGTATGTAAAGGTTACAGTAATTTTACATGTAAAAGCCATGAAAATATTAACATTAACTTTACATAAATATTTAGAGTCTGTGAATTCAAAAGTAGATAAGGCCGTAAAAATAATGGGAAATTAATTTTAATAGGTTAAAGTAGCATATAATTTTTAATTGCATAGAAATTCGATCGGTGACTCATTATAATGTACTTATTATACTTTAACTTCGCTGCAGACGTATCTTTTAAATAGTTTGCTTGCTAGCAGTTGCTAGTTTCAATTCTAAAGCCGCTCTAAACTTACAGTATTTTGGCGAATTACTGGTTGACTGACTCATTATAATAAGTACCTATATGTTTTCATTTACTAACTGTGCTAATGTAAAAAATCGGAAAAGTCGCTTTACCTGGAACTTCCCTTGTAATGATTCCACCACGCACATATAACACATTTTATATATACCTATAGTTATTTGGTAATAAATTTATACACTTTATATAATTATTAACATTTGTTACTTTTCTTGATAAAGTGAAAATTTCATTATGAAGAAATACGCAGGGCTTTATAAGAAATTGCAACTACTCTTTATACAATATCTATAACATTATTGCCAAATAAATATATGTATGTGTATAAACTGTGTTAGAGTGGAATTCGTTATAATGGATGTTCTGGGTAAAGGCAAATTTAGCGATTTTTTAAGCTTTATTTTTCTTGATATTTATTTTTTTATATATATAAATATAGTAGAAAAAGGATTAGTTCAGAGACGAGTACAACAAGCGCCACAACTTAATACAATAACTACAACCAGTGTCACCAACAGGAGCAAACCGACATTTGTTGTTACTTGTTGGTGACTATGTTTATGGTTGTTGTATGCCTTTAGCTCTAAGTATTGTACTGATGAAGGCCTTAAGTCAGAAACGTGTATATATATATATATATATATATATATATATATATATATATATATATATATATATATATATATATATATATATATATAATAATAAACTTTTATAAAATCCGCTTACAAATATTTATTTTAATGCAATTCATGTAGATGAGATGTCTGTATTCAATGTTTAAAGGCCTGCTAAGTTTAATCTATGCCATATTAGATTTGTAATTGTTTTTACATGCGTTTAAAAATCCTATTTTGGAAAATCGAACAAAATGTAATGAAATATCATAAGAATTAAAATTTCGAATGGTTTATGTGACAATTGTGACAAAACTATTAAAGAGATGTGAATAATAAGTCATTATTTCACTTAGTAACCAACAAAAAAAATCCCATATGTAGCGAAATTAGAAAATTATTAAATCATATATAAAACAATAAAACTACAGTTTTGATAAACGTTCATAACAATTTATCACATAAATTTACAGCGTTCTTTCTTTTAAGAAAAGAAAAAAACGAAACGTGTATTCATAAACATGGGGAAAGCGCTGAATTGTAGGTATCGATTACAAAGAGATATTTTTACGACCTTTTAAAACAGATATTGAAATATTTATTGGTAAGCTATTAAAAGGGCACGCAATTTTCCTTTCTTTTCCAACTCATTAGATAAGTTAGCCAATAGACTTTAACTTTGGAAACAAAAGATTTAGCGGAACAAAAGATACGTATATTTTATTGTAACTTAGTCGTAAAGTAAGACTCGATATATTCAGGGTGTAATTTTAAAATCTAATAAAAGATTAAATGGACATTAATTTACCTTAGAGCTTACAAACAATTCGAATTTTCATACGCATGCAAGTTTTAAACATTTACTTTGCCATATCTTGCAGTTATTAATACAAATTAAAGTAAATTATATCCTAGATAAAAACACAAAAAACGGAATATTGTCTCAAAATAAGGAGTATCACCATAGTCAGTCAGAAAAATTAAATCTTTTTGTTAGAATTTTTCTTATTGTTACATGCACAGGAATTTCTTAAAAAGGGCATATTACATATCGACCAGCAATTTCAAAATGAACTATTATCATAAAATAATAAAAAATCACGGTATTTTCTTTAAATTTAGCAATCCACCAGGTAGGGTTGATGGCATTTCTGTATTTTACAAATTTTATAACCTTTGGACATTTTTAATTCGTTCTACCTTTTCGAATTAGCTTAGACAAAAAAATGTTTGATGGTTTTGAGCTTGTTATTTAGATATCCAGTAAAATTTGATGCTAAAACCATCAAAACTCATGTTTTTAAAGACATTTTTTAAAATCGTACAATATATCAAAAAAGATGAAGTCACATAATTTGTAAAATAAACCAGGAAATCCAATAAAAGTACCAAACTTAGGGTCGCTACAGAAAAAATTATTGGTTCTAACATGAAAAAAATTACATTTAATGTTTTTTTAAAGTACCTATTATGGCACTTATATAGATATCAATTACGGTTTACGGTCTGCCAAATTTAAATCAAATATATTCAGAAATATATGAGGCGCATTAAAAAACCTAAAATGTATTAAAAAATTTCACACCATGTACGATAAAAACAAAGCTTTTCCGGACCCATGTGTATAGGAACTTTTTTAATACCTCCATATGTAGATTTACGCTTTAAATATGAGAACAAAATTGCTGTACATCCTGTGTTTTTTTCCAAAAAATATTCGAGCTATTTATGCTTATACAAATAATGTACATCTAGAGATGGAAATAATCTGTTTTTATTTTCTACTTGCCTCGTAAGGGGGAAGTATTCTAATCGTGAAAAAATCACCTCCGAGATTCTTGCAGATCTTTGCGTTGTTTTTAGGTCCCTGGACCCAAAAACATGTTCTCTCATTTCCGTCAGTCTGTCTGTCATTTTATATGTATGACTTCATTAGGCCATAAGGGGATGAAATGGTTTCATTTTGGTAAAAATCCAATATAGCAAAACAAAATGGCCGCATCAAAATGTAAAAAAAATATTATAAAGGAATTACTTATCCAATGGTTTTCAAATTTTGCAAAAATAAAATGCGATATAGGGATAAACTGGTAAAATGTTTGTGTAAATCGATATTGCGGTACAAATCGTAGGCTTAGCGAAATGATTAAAAATTAATTGAGTACCAAAGAACTACTTATCCAACTGACTTGGAAATCTGCACAAGAAAAGTTAAACGTGTTAAACAAGATAGAATGGTAGCCATATATGACAAAACAAAATGGCGGATACCTACTAATATAAATAATCCATTTGGATCAAGAAAGTAAATACCTATATACCGGGTAATACAGAACATGTGTACCCTACACGGTCTAATTGCCTTTTCAGATATCGCTTTGAAATTTTATATTATTAAGATGCATGTTTTGACAGATAATTGGATTATACATTACTTCCGGTTTAAACGGAAGTGACCTAAACTTTAATATATTAAATGGAATCCTGTATATTTTTTTCATAGTCGTATTATGTAAAAAATTCCCTTTCCAATGAAGTATCACAAGTTATATTTTTCTACCAAAATGACGGCACTATACCGGTTTTTTGCAAACCGTTATATTCACCATATAACATATAAAACAAAAGACAGTGTCAAACTTCTGATGTGACCCGATTAAAATGAAGCTTTTTAGGTCAGAAAAAAATATTAGGCTTTTTCGAAAAAAAATAAAAATATCTACTTTTAATGTAAATTTTCAACCAAAATTTAAATTGGACGTTGTATATTTTATTTATCCGTTTAATTTTACGTTAAATTACGTATCCAATAATGTGCCTCAAGTTGTCGTTAAATTACAACAAAATTTTGATTTTTCCTCCGAGCTAGGTACATAATTTTTCATCGGGGAAACTACTAAACCAAAATTTACCATTTTTATTAGTTAAACTATGTAAGATTTATTTACCTGTCATGTTTAGTAGACAATAACAAAGTATTCTATTTTGTGTCAACATTTGTTTATAACATTTAAACTTAAATGAATAGGCCTAGGTTGACCATTTTATACTCATACCTGTATAAGTAGTGTTAGAGATGCTAATACTTTAATCTCAATATTCCAGTTTATAGAAATAGATAAACTGGCCTGGGTATTTTATTTTTATAAAAAGGTGACAGTTGATTAATATAAGCATTTAAAAATAATTATAGCTTATATTAATTTTAAGTTTAATTGTTTCTAGATACTTGCTTACTATCGGCCAGCGTACATGCAGCTTAAAACGCATACATTGAGAAAAAGTAGTAGGCTATCGAAAACAAAATATTGCAAGCTTTGCGATTTCTTTATGATAGCCAGTAACGTTGTTCCATTCTTAAAAGACTGCAATTCAGTAAATTTACGGATACTATAAAAACAATTATTTGTGATAAAAAAAAATTATATTAAATTAGTGTTTCAAAGGCAAAATCTGCTAAATATAACCTATTCATTTCCAATTCACACGTATGCTATTCGGTCTTGGCTAGATACGAGATATTTATTTAGTTCTTACGGAACATACAATTGTCTGTGCTTTCATTATTCATAGGTACATGGACCCGGAAAGTGTTCAAGCGTAACCGAAATTCAATTCTCAAAAATCACCCATATAGATACAAGTTATTTATCAAATAATTTATCTATTTAGGGTTTTTCAACATAGAATCTTGGAAAGACACCTAGACAAATAAACAAAATGCACTGCCTACAATGAAAAGTAAAAAATATTAAGAATAAATAAGGTGTATACACTTTCAATATATATTTGCAATTTTAGAGTTATTTATCAAGCAAAAATCTAAAGTGACTGCTGGAAAAATTGTGTATTTAAATAGTTCACAATTCAGGAATATTTCTCTAAAATCAAAAGGTAAGATATAAAAAAGTATGGTATTTGTGACAAAACAACATAAGGAATTCACAATCCAGTACGCGTTAGACCAACAAAACTTTACTTTACCTAAACTAAATTCTAGAAATATTATAATGCCCTTTTTGAATAAAAAATGTGTAGAAAATAAAATTTTTAATTTTATGACAAAACTAACATTACATTAATGTTACTTGAAAAATTGCTGTTTTAGACATTTGACTTTTCTGCGTATAGAAATTTAAATACTTAATAGTCGAATGGTATGTCGTATGTTTATTTTGCACCAATTACAGGTTGTAAGGTAAACCTGACCTTAACAGAAAAAGTATATGCATTTTTTTAGCTCAAAATTTTCATCAATGTTTAGGGTACCCTTAGACAAAATTTTTTCTAAGAGAGTAGGAAAAGTGATATTTTTTACATCCAATTCATTGTGAAAAGGTCACTTTAAGGCACTATTGTCAAAAAGTGTTATACTTTTCGCAGTAGTGTGAAAAATATCATAGAAAGAATCTCTTTTGACAGAAACACCCACGATAAGCAATAATAGTTTTTTTTTATTTAACTGCTAGACTACGATTGTTATAGTGCGAAATATAAATTAAGTATTGACTTTTTTGACATTATTTGAAATTATCAAAAAAACAACATGCACGATTTTTTGCACGAATATAATATATTTTTCTGCTAGTTCAATAATAATACGATAAAATAAACTTGAAATTCAACAGCTCTGTGGTGGGTGGTCACTAACATTCGCCTAAACTATCGATAAGCTGGTGGAAAATGCTCGAAAGATATGTAGGAAAATTTCTCTTAGAAAACAGCGACAAAGATCATGAAGAGAAAACCACAAAATATTTTAGACACCAAATATTGGAATACAAAAAAAAAAGTTGTTTAATTGACATTTCATACCTGCATTCGAAAAAAACACCGTCGTCTTATGCTTTCGGCGAGCCGGCTGTAGTCACAGTGATTACGAACGAGATTTTCATAACTTATTTGTTGTATGGGTGTGTCACTTAACACTCCAAAGGGCATTTTCTCGAGAATCGACAAGGATTTTAAAATTTGGATATAGGAGTTAATTTAATGGCGTAAAATGCAGTTATTGTGGCAATAATAAAAACGACGTCGCGACGCCAAGAAAAAACCAACTGTAGAAACTTTAAAAGCCTAAATTTAAAATCTGCGTCTATTTTTAAAATTTTTTATTATTTATACCAAATTGATTACTATATGGATATCTGAGTTATAGCGCATCTCTAGTAGAGTAATTGTTTTTTCATTGGCTTGTAATACATATTTTTTAGAAATAACAACAATATTTATTTACTTTGACCTTTTGTCTTAAATATAGTCTTGATATAAATCAAAACTACCTGAAATGTCTTATTATTTACAGAAATACGTTTCAAAACAATTAATTGAAGAGAAAATAATTTTCTACTAAAAGACGATATCTAAGAAACTTACATAGCAATTAATTTGCACCAAATAACAAAAAGTTTAAAGTTCTTGAAATGATTTATTTTATCCCCATACTACTAACTTTTTTGCAAATTTAAAGTCTATTTGATAAGCAATTTCTTAATAATGATTTGTTTAATATTTTGTAATGTCACCATTTTGTTCAGCCATATCGGATGTTTACAATTTAAGCATTTTATCTTCATATGACCATTATATTTTCACCAAAATTTAAAGTCATTCGAATAAGTAGTTTCTAAGCTATACCTCGTATAGACAGAACTACAGACCTACAGACTGACAGAAATGGGAGAATATATTTTTCGGGGTTTTAAACGCGAAGACCAGCATAGATCTCGGCGAGTGATTTTTTACGATTGCAATACTTCTCTCTTACGAGAAAAGTAAAAAGAATCAAAAAGGTTTTTCTTTAGTTACAGATACACGTCCCTACTTTTAATTATCAGTATGGTCATTGCCAAGTATATAAATAATTATTTCTTTCAAAGACCTATATTAGATTTGTCTATCTTTGTATCTGAAATGAATTAATCGAATTCGGTAGATAAGCTTTGTACTTGGATTGGCAGTTTCCTTTCCAACCGAAGTATTACTGTGTAGGCATTCGTACGCGGGAATCTTTCAGATTTCGTCGCTTACCCAATTCTTTCTTTAACTTAATTACCTAGGTTCTCCTACCAATAATTATATCCATAGCTACGCAGATTATAGAACCCTGATTTCAACTTGAACTTTTCCAAACCTGTCTCCATCACTGAAATGGTTAACAGACAAAGAGTAATGACTTTCTTTACCCTATGATTAACAAAAAATCGTTTAATGAGGAGAAAAGTACCTTGTTGATTTCAACAGCACAAAAAACTAGTCATTTTTAGGTAAAAGTACGCATAACGCTATAAATTACTGGGTTGTCTCTGCCTAGCCCTGATATACTTTTCCCTTGCTACCTAGTATATAATTTATACGGCACCCAAGTTTTAAGACTGTTTCTGTAGGGAGCAGTCTTGCCTACAAACTTTGCTCAAAGAAGAGCTATTTACTTTGTTATTAATAATAGCATCTTCTGAAAGCTTGCCTCTGTTCAACAGTAACGGATAGTGAGCAATTTACAATTCCTGTAGAGATACTACAATACTTCTTAAGAAGAGAGTAGTATCAGAATAAGAAACCTGTTACCAGTCTTTTCACCCAGTCTTTAAATCAACCAGTCTTTAAATCCTACATCAACAGGTTTGCCGTTCTCAAATTAAAGGTTACTTGGCCTAACAAATGTGAAAATCATGAACGTAAGATAGGGTGAGGGTGGGAGATGGAGACAAAGAGGAGGGTGGACCTAGATAATGATATAGCGTATGAACACTGTTAAGCATTATATAGATTTAGTAAGAGACAATAAACATCGATTTTTTTATAAAAAAGTTTTAAAAATAAAAGTAGTTTTGTTCTTTCCAGGTGTTTCGGAAACATTGGAAGATATGATATCTGTGAGATTTATCTGAGATTTGCTTCATATTTAATTCGGTATTCTTATAAAAGACTGCTTTATTTTCAAGAGCCTGCTTTGTAAAATAATCACATTTGTATACATACCTATCCAATGAAACAGCAACCAGACTATATACAGAAGCAGCTACTGATACGCCCTGTATATAAGGAACGGTTTTGCACATCCACCATCCAAGCATCCATGCTGTAAATAAATAGTTTATTTAGAAAAACATACAAACCTAGATAATAATTTAGTAGCATACACATTTTTTGATAAAATATGCAAAATTGATCTAAAGTGGGCTATCCAATTTCTCGGCAAGTTAAGAGTAGACCTTACATTTATTCGCGTAGTACGAAACCTTTTATTTGAATCCCAACAATGATAACGTAAGAAGTCGTAGAAGGGTTTCAAATGTTTTCCAGGTGGATTTTAGTGCCACGTTCAATATATTTTTCTTATTCTGCAGATTTTGATATGTAGACTCCAGATAGCCTATGTGTTATTATTGTCATACACATTTAGTACAAATTATACAAAGTATAACTTTGTTCGGATCATGGTACCTTTGATCACCTAAAAAGTTTGGTGTAGTGACACCAACTTAATGTGGTACTGCCGTCGGTTTTCCACATGCTTTTAAATATAGCCATCTTGTATTACTAGGTAATAAAATTTTGTGTAAATCAACTTAAAAGACAGTTTAAAATTCTGCATAAATCTGTTGTCTTCCAAAGTTTATAAAGCAATGTAAAATAATATACTTTTGTTGTCCAAACATCCTTTTACCCGTTTTTACCCGCATGAAAAATTTTATCATCATGAATAAGTTTACCCTCAACCCCTCTCTAAATGCTCACATTTCGGGTAACTACCCGCCCATTGAGAACACTGAGTGTATATTTCCACAAGCTTTTATTTTGTATTATATGACTATGTATTTGAATTTCTTCAGTTATATTATTCTTAAGTTGCTCAATATTTTGGCATTTATTTTTATACAGCTTATATTTTAAAGTTCCCCAAAAATATTAATCCGAGTCCTATGGGGTCCAGTAAATGGTGGAAAGTTGTTGTCTATAATTTGTTGATGGAGAAATGAATAATACCATATTTCAGGTGGATGGTGTACACCAAGTCAAACTGGTGAGGAGAAAAATAATCTCTGGCCCCTGAAGAGCCCTGATCTTCTCACCTTGAATTTTTTCTATGAGAACTTTAAAAGATAAAGTGTATTAAAATAAATATAAGATCTTCAACAATTTAAGCAAAACATAATTGCAGAGTAATTGAATATTACTCAGTCAGAGTGTGTCTGTAGTAAAAAGCGATAAAAAACATGTGGAAAATTACACATGTAGCTAATTACAAACCATACAATAATTTAAGGTTTTTATCATTTACTTACTGTACTTAATAAATTTTTTATTAAAATAATGGACAACCGTGAACAAGATATTATCTGTATTAACTACTAATGCGTAAATATTTATTTTTCAACCTATACAGTTTAAAAGCTTTTGTTACAGAAAAAAAAAAAAACTAATGAACTTAAAATTATCGTCTGGCGGTCTGAAACGGTGAGACGTAGATCCATAATGTTATATTTCGGTGAAATTTTTGTTTAATGCTCTATTTAAATTTAATATAATATAAACGGAGTCGCATTTTAAACAATTTAAAATATTGCGATACGCTAAACATAGCAACATTGCAACTTTTTTAAATTTCGAGACTCCGAGTATTGGACTGTAAACAGAATGAACTTCTTTAACTTTAACTCTAGTACAAGTTAAAAAGTTTAGTGAGGTTTCGCTTATTTTAAAAGGCAATCCCAAGCCGTTTTAGGATTTGGATAACGCAGTTTGTAGCAATTACAGTCTTTTTCGATTTTTAAACGGAAGTCAATACTTCTATTACATTCGTTATAAAGATTAATAAAATACCGAAGTTTTTGCGAAAACCGCACGCCGATATCTTTATTAGTTTTTAAGCTATTGCCAGATAAGTGAAAAGCTTTTGCCAAATAAGTAAATTAATAGATATTTTCGGAGAAAGTGATTAGTAAGGAGGATATCAGAGTGAAATTAAAATATCCAAGGGGGTTTCCAGACTTTTGCCATTAGGTCGAGGGGAAAACAAAAAACCAACTGAAAAAAACGGAAAAAGTCATACTTTTTTGTATTGCAATAATTTCGGTATAGATGCCGCTTTTGTTTGTTGGTAATTGTGTCTCGTAATTTACCAACTTACTAAGCCAACCACATTTAGCCAACTGTGTAATATAATGGGAGGAGGGAGTATAGCATTTAGAGTTAGTCTGATATCCTCGTAAACATGTTATTCAACAGCTATTAGGTTTGGTCGAAAATCTATGAAAACAAATATTTTATTTGAATACTGAACAAAACAATAATGCAATATTATTTGTTTCTTTTGGCTTTTCTCCCTTCACACTTTATCTAGACTTAGAGCTGGTCCAAACTCTATCAAAACTGAGCGTATTTAGTGAGGCAAACCAACAACATAAAAGTAAAATTATTGCAAACAACAAAAAAACAGCACTTAGTAGGCAACTAATATAACAAAGAAAACTAAAAATTCTAATCTTTAAAATGTTTTCTATCATTTAGGTTGCATCGATTTCGCCTTTAGATAGTCAATGAAACAGCAGTTTCAATTTCTCCCTTGGATAATCTATTTATGGCAATTCTGATCATTACAACTATGTTTTCCGGGTCGTTGCTCAATTTTTATAAACCAAACTTTTGATCATTTCCCATAAATAAAATTCCAAGCAAGTTAAATCCGGCAACCTAGCTGACCAAAGAAATCTAATCCAACGATGCTGGTCGAGATATTTCTGGACATCATTATTTAAATGGACCATGTTCATTCTAGTAGCGATCTTCACGTCTTCTAGCATTTCTGCTAAATCATTATAAACAGTATATCAAAGGCAGAGATTGACATCAAAGGCCATAAACAGTATATCAAAGGCAAAAATTGAAACTGCTGTTTCATTGACTCTCTTCATTGGCTTGATCGATGCATCATAAATAATGGAAAACATTATTGCTTGTTGGCCTATAAACACGCTCCAAGCTTCGGTTCTGATAAAGTGCGAGAGAAGGAAAGCCAAATGTACCAAATGATATTGCATTATTGTTAATTATAAATAATATACTAATTAAGCCCTAAATAATAATCTGCCAAGTACTCAAAAATAATATTGTTTTCTTAGTCCCTCTGACCAAACCTATAGTTGTTGAATACCGTTCTTAAGAAGATATCGGAATAAGTTTAAAAAGCATTAATTTTTATATATTTTATTTTTCGGCCAAAAAAACATCCTGAAAAAAAATTTCTAGAATAAGTTTTTTTCGGTAAGATCATCAGAAAGTCAATCTTTCTTCATATTTTATTTTTTTCCTGTTTTAAAAAAGTTTCTTTCTGTTTATTGAAAAACTATAGACTTTCCGAAAAACCATATATACTCGAGTTATTTTTTCTTCGTCAAAAAATAAGACCTTGAAAATTCGATCCATTTTTAAGGTCAACCGCTATGTCTTGTAATTGGCTGATCTTTTGGCTCATTTGGTGTCTATGAGGATGCTCCTAGAGGCCCACATCGATCTGAAACACCTCAGATATCATGTGATTTTCAAGGGCGTCACTAAGAGAACGGGGGGGGGGCAGCTGAGTTGTGAATTACTTTTGGTAGCTTTTGTTATAATATTTTTTTCGAGACCTTACCAATAAGGATTTGTGAGGTATGGATAGTGAACTCCCTAAATTGAACAGCCTGTATAAACATATATATATATATATATATATATATATATATATATATATATATATATTCAGAGAAAGAGTTTTCTTGGGTATTTTTAACTTATATTAACTGCGCTAAATCGAAAAAACCATAAAATACCAAAAAATCAAAACAATAGAGTTTACGTTTTTTATCAAATCGGAAAAAAAACAACAGTACATCTAATGATAATATTAAACATCTATTATAAATATATAATCCAAGTCAGTCAAATTTTAACTTTTAAATGTATTAATGTATGTGATGTTTCAAAACTAAATGTCGTATACTGTGCCAGAAAGTTTGTTTATAAATGTTTTGTTTGTTAATATTTTATTATGATGTCGGATATTACCTTCTTAGGTGAGTTAAAAACGAAATTAAATTTGTAATTTTCCCTGGATCATATTTATTATATATTTTTTAAAAAAATTCTTTACGTCCTTTATAAAATAAAAGTGTATTATTGTAGAAACACTTATGAAGACAAAAACTTGCTACTGAAAATGCTACATAAAAACTAAATCTTCATTTCATATGTAGAAAATTAAGACCAAAATACCCAAATACATATATTTATATATATATATATATATATATATATATATATACTATATCTTGTTTGATCATATGATATCCTGTTAAATTAGGGACATTTATATATACATATATTTATATATATATATATATATATATATATATATATATATATATATATATATATATATATATATATATATATATATATATATATATATATATATATATATATATATATATATATATATATATATATATATATATATATATATATATATATATATATATATATATATATATATATATATATATATATATATATATATATATATATATATATATATATATATATATATATATATATATATATATATATATATATATATATATATATATATTTATATGAATTGTTTATGAAAGTTTGTTGCTTGGTAATTTTGCGAATGACATTATATAAAAATGTCATGAGCGAAATTACCAAAAAGCAGCAAACTTGAATATATAACCTCTTGTATATTCAAATGTTTACCTTCAAAATTTTTTCTTGCGTGGTATTCGACATGACTATTTCACGAGAACAATGTTTAAAGTATATAATATCAAATAAAACAGTGAAATCAAAAGAAATAACTGTCAAAAGCTCGTCTATTTATTTGTTTGTATTGTAATAAATAGGGTGCTAACCAAGGATATTTGACCTAGGTGACACACAGATCAATTTTTTACTTTAACCCAACAAAACAGTAGAGTGGAATAGTCAGTGTAATCACTTCCAGAGTACCCTAGAAGGAAGGCAATTTCCCGAAATAACATGATTTCGGGAAATTGCATTCCTTCTAGGGTACTGTGGAAGTGATTACACTGATAATTGTGAAATTTTTATACAAAAAATTGACACTAATGTAAAAAGTTTTCTCGGTGAACCAGACTTAATTCTAAAATTCGTTGCAGAGCTACGCATTATAATTTGAGAACTTGCCGCATACGCCCAGCGAAATAATTGTCAAATGCATCTACAGGCCATAACGTTGAATTATAAACGATGAACATACAATTAATATGTGTTAAATGCAGTTTGACATTTCAAAATAAGTGGAATAATTGATTATTGTTTACCAGCATTGCTGGTCTACTTATACAACTTTCAACTTTAAACAATTTCCAAACTAAGTCGTAAAACTTTAATTACATGTCAGCTAGGATGAAATGTTTAGCCAAAAACATTTTATAACTAAACCTAAAATAAACTTAGTAAAATTAAATTTCACAAACTGTCTAATAAAATATTAAAAAACGTAAAAATAAATTCTGTATAATTAATCACTTCTTTTGAATTTACTTAACTTAATTTTTTATATTCCCGGCTAAAGAAACCTATTTTTTAAATAACAAATACATAAAAATATGGCAAAATATAGGCTGAGACGAAAAATCTTAAGATGTTTTTGTTTACTTTTTTCAATGAGATTTATCGATATTTGCTTAATCATAATGTGGATATATTGATTTTTGCTTAATTTTCAGTTCTTACGAAAACTTTATCCTTTAAAATGAGCCAGGAAATAGCAATCATTTAAAATACAATAATTTTATATATATTTTTTATATTTGTTATTTTATTTAAATAAGTACCAGTTACCTATATCACTCATAATTAATATTGAAAGCATTTTAAGATATACAAATATGAAACATAGTGATCCGAACTGCTTTGCGGGATACATTAAGGCATTGATCTGCAAGAAATGTAGAAGCAACACTGTACGTTGGGTTCTAGTTATAATTTATTTGTTTTCGTTTAAAAATAAGTTTTAGTAAATATTTCGTTTTTTGCTCTTAATCGCTTTTTTATCTACATTTATTTATAGAAACAAATTTTGAGAAAATTTTGTTTTTCTAAATTAGGAATTAAGAATTATTTTTTAAGAAATCATGGTTCTTAAAATTAGACAGTTTCAAATTGGAACTAATATGCGACGATTCGCTTTTGATTAAATAAGGTATCTTCAGGGATTTTCTACCAGATCTGAATGAGCTCGGCGATATTCAAAAGAGATCTTATTCCCGACTTGTATTCGTTGAACCGTGAGTGCGTGTCACGGTCGGTTTCGAGTAGATTAAACCATTTGTTTCTTTCATGTTTCCTAAGCCTTGCAAATATTGAGAGTCTCGTTTCTCCCACATATGCTTTTATACAGGAGCCAGGTAACGTTTTATATTTATATTTATATTTAACGTTTTATTATTATATTAAAATTTTTTATTTAATAAATAATTTTTAATAATATCTTGAACAAAATTGAAAAGCCTACATTGCACGAGAATTTCAGATGAATCAACTTTCATACTGAATTTTATTTGTTAGTCGTTTTATCAGATACAAGAACTTTTTGGTTTGTATATTAGTAACAACTAGAATCAAACTCATTAAATATAAAAACAATACAATTATGAAGAAAATTCAAAAATACTCTTTGTCATGCGGTTTTTGTTATCTTGGAAGTTACGTATTGGACATGGAGTAGTTTTATAAAAAAAATAAACCTTTTTAACGTTATAACTAAGTCAGAAAAGAACTGGCTTTCGCCAATGTAAAAATCTAGAATTCCCTTTCTCTCTGATTGTAATAGCATGTTTATGCCAAAAAAAAGTGAAAAGAGTTTCTTTTTTCCGAAATTTTCTGATAGATTGTCTCCAAGAATTTTTCTACATTCGTTGTTTTTATAACCAATATATTTTTCAATTGTTAGTTTCTAAAAACCTATATAAAAAAGTAATAGGGTGTGCGATGGGTTTTAATACTAAAAATGTACAAAGAATCCAACTGTTTAAAAAAAATAAAATTTAAAATAAAAAGTAACTGTACTTTTGATTAAACTGCATGCGGTTCGTGTATCTAAAATCTTTATCTGAGTTATCAAATAATGCAATTTTAAATCTACATATTATGTACTATAGAATTTTATAACAAAAGCCTGGTTAGGAAGTAATTTTTTGTGTCAAACGGTATGTATCGTATACATTTTTAATTGAATTGAATCTAATTTTTTGCAATGATATTGATTGATATGCAAACAGGCAGTGGCGGCTCTTCCATAGGGTCATTTGGTCAATTAAGAGGTCGCGCGGTCTATACTATCTATACTCGATATTGTTTCGGACGTTTTTAATCGATGAAAATGGATTTATATACAGGAAACAAAATGTTGGTAGTGACTAGTGCAAAAAAATAAACAACTAAAAAGTGCTTACGAACTTAATTTCCCAAAAATAATCAATTTCAAGGTAGTCTACGTTTGAGTTGTGAATGTAGATGAAATAAAATGTCGGTAGTGCAAAAAATTAAACATCTAAAGAGTGCTAACGAACTTAATTTTGAGAAAATAACCGGTTTCAAGGTAAGTGGTCGCAATTTGCCAGGACTTAGTATACGACAAACTAGTAAAGACAAAAATAAAGAGGTTCATCGAAACTTTCGCAAAAGTATGTACAGGGTGGCCATTTTATGGTGATACAGTACCTTATCTAGAAAACGGTAATAGTTACGACAAAAATTTAAATACAAATTTGTTTGGATTCAATTAAATTTTTATTTTATTTCACTTTTGTTTATACAGGGTGTTTCGTTTTGACGTGACACATGTCAACTTTCTTAATTTAAACGGAATACCCTATATATTATTACATATTTCGATTCTACTGCTAATTTGCGGAAGTTTTTATAATAACATCTCTATTTGAATTCTTTATCGTTTTTGAGTAAATTGAGTATTTAGAATTTTTTTTAAAAAAACATATTTTTGAAAAAAAAATTTTTTACCTATAAAACTTTAATGAAACTGACTAATATCCTAAATATACATTACTAAGGGTTCAATTCAACGAGTTTCCATGCTGGTCTTACCAATTAACATACAGGGTGTTAAAAATGGAGAGCAAAACAAACAGAACTTTAAATGTAAAAATCTCCTGTTTTTCAAATGGAACATTCTGTATATTTTTATTTCATCTGATTCAGCGTTCAATTACCCATCATTACTCATATATATGTCCTATACCCAAAATAAACAGTTTCGATTTTATTAGCCGTTTTCTGATTTGACTATTTTTTTATAAAATAAGTATACAGATGAAGTGGGCTAAAATAAAAATGTCGTAAACTAAGCCTTATTCTCATTTCCTTAACACAGATACCGACTATAAATAATGTTAGAAAATACAAATAAAAGTGAAATATTATGTAATTTATGTTCTTACTATTTAATGTTTACGAAAATAAGGGAGAGACAAAAAAATATCTTATGCTACACGGTATAACTAATAACTAACTGAGTATTAAACATGATTAAAACAGATTATAAAAAATTTTCAATAGGGCCACCGTCCAATGCGATACATGAAGTGTAAATAGCCTCCATTTTTCGAATAGCGTTCCTTACCGAATTAGATGCATTAAAATTATTGATCTCTTCCCTGATTTTTATTTTTAACTCATTTCTATTATTAGATCTATTTTTATAAACTTTATTTTTAAGTGCACCCCACAAAAAGAAGTCTAAAGGTCTTAAATCAGGGCTTCGTGGTGGCCAGGATATTAAACCATATCTTCCTATCCACAATGGAAAATGTTGATTAAGGAAATTTACTACCGGTGCAACCGTGTGGTAAGGGGCGCTATCCTGCTGAAAAATGATATTTTTTCGAATATTTGCTGGCAAGTCGTTGATAAGGGGCATGATTTCGTTCCTAAGCAGCTCTAAGTATTTTTCGCCATTTGTGTCACGATCTGTCAAAAAATATTGGTCCGATAATACGGTCGCAAATAATTCCGCATCACACATTTACGGTTTGACGGCCTTGTTTTTTAATTGCTTTTATTAGATGTTTATTAGTTTGAGACCAGTAATAAGTGTTTTTCGGATTAAAAATACCCGCCGTAATAAATGAGGTCTCATCAGCCCAAAGCACTTTTGAAAAAAACACATTTTCGAACTGCCGGTCCATAATATCACAACAAAAAGTCAATCTTTCGTTAAAGTCTAATTGTGATAATAATTGAGTTGGAAGAAATTTATAAGGATGATAACCATTTACCTGCAGTATTTTTTGAATACTTCCTCTACTGACACCTGCAATGTCTCTGTCACCATATCTTTGGGATCTTTCATCATCTTCCTCGAAATAAAGTAAAATAGAGTTTTTAAGGACACCATTTTCCAAATCACGCACAATTCGAAAAAATATAGGTCTGGAGGGAACTCGATTATTAGGATATTTCCTAATATATATACTACTAAATATTCTCTAAAAGCTAACCCTGGACTTTTATTATATTTTATGAAACAGTTGTATAATTTCAAGATAGAGACTCTATTCGGACGCGAGAAAGAAAGCTTTGAAAATGCCAAATGTGATTTTGGCGAAACGTCAGCAAAACTGCTCTTTTCAGAACGACAGTAGTGAACGGATGTACACCAGGAACGAAAACACATGAGCTAAACTCACTGTAACATGAGTACAGTTAAAATTGGTACATTTTTAAAAACTTTCTGGCTCCTAACAATTAATCACCGTACGTGTATATATAAATATAAATATATATATATATATATATATATATATATATATATATATATATATATATATAGATATATATAGAGTTTTGTGTTTTCTTGACCGTTATTGAATAGGTTTGAATAAAATATGAAAATTTTAATTTGTTATATATTTGACTATCGCTCAGATTTTTCGGGCATCTTCAGAAAAATTTTACTAATGCTAAAATTATAAAATAGTAGTTATAATATGGGAGCGCCTCCTCCTCCTCCTCTTCCTCTCTCTCATGTCCCTCATTCTTAACTTCCTCCCCTTTTATTCTCATTCGCATCATATTTTTAATTTTTTCTCTTTGTTCTCCCACATTTGATTTTGCATTCTTAAGTCTTATAAATAGGTGCATCAAGATCATTTTAGTATGTTAAGGTACGAGTGACTGTTAAAAGAAAAAAATCTGTTGAATAAATCTATTAATAATAATATTAAAATAAAATGAGTGAATCAGTTGGAGAAAGAAATCGATCCATTCCGCTTCAGAGCCTCGAAGAAATTATACCAGGAGTTCAAGAAGAAAATATACCATTAGTTCGAGAAGAAAATAATGGGATTGTTTTAAAAAATTTGAACAAAACTGAGAGTGAAGAGAAAAAAGTGTTTTGTGCTATTTGTTTTGAAATAATCGAATATTATGATTCATGTAGACCAAATACATGTTCCCACATTTTTTGTTTAAAATGTATTTTAAGATGGAATGATGAAAATTGTTGTTCTATAATGGTAAACAATTGTCCTGTATGTCGCACTAGATATTACTATTTGGTACAAATCTTCAAAGATGTAATTAGACATCATTTTGTTGTAATTTTAAAAAGAGGATAATATTTTTTTTATAATTTGTGTTTGTGAAAACTCTGGTAACAAATAATTTTGTAAAAAAAGTAAATGTAAATATATATATAATAATTGACACACATTTTTTCCTTTTCCTATATTGAAACGACAACAATGATCTAACAAGTTTTTTAATACATACTAATTTTCACATTACATAACAAAACAATTGTTATGGGTTGACACAAAAAGTGCCACGCCCTAAAATGGCACCACTTTTGCAGATCGAATCTTAAATTTTCTTATGGGAATTTACATGTAAAAATGACGGTTTTGATTGTCGGACCGGCATAGCCTAATCTACTACTTTTTAATTATACTAATAATATTAATATAATTTGCATCAAGTAAGAGAAAACTCAATTGAATACAGAAACAAGCGTTAACAAAATGTTATGCTAATATATGAGTGCTTCTAGTGGCAGTAGACATAATCGACACTTTTTTTACATATGATTAACTATTTCATTTACAAATACAGTGTCAGATGTTAGAATAAAAAGAAGTATTTTGCATATAGCACTGAAAATATATAACCGCTTATAGTAACATTTGACATTTTTAAATTAATATTCTTGACGTATTCTTATTATCTTTACAATTTAAGTTTAAAATTAATATTTTTGACATTATCTATCCATTACGTTTATAACCTATATTTAAAATTAATATTGTTAAACTAATCTACCCATCACATTTACAAACTATGTTTAATATTAAACCTAACCTAACCTAACCTAACCTATATTTAAAATTAATATTGTTAAACTAATCTACCCATCACATTTACAAACTATGTTTAATATTAATATTTAACAATATAATTTTCTATTTCTTTTTTTTCATTTTTGTTGCAGTAAAAGCAAGCATGTTCAGGAATTAGTATAAAAAGATGTATCCTACAAATAGCACAATGTAAATCAGAAGCACTAACAACATAGGCTCTTTTGTAGTGGCAGCTCACGTGATCGGATTCCCCTCTCCGTAAATATCTCATGTGAATTGCACTACAAGGAAGGCAAATAGCAAATGTTCCTAGTCTTCGACTTTCAATTTTAGAGTAGCTTTGTATAACACATACATCTTTTTCTTCAAAATTATTAAATAATTCACTAGCCCTAAACTTGCTTACTTTTACGTCACCCTCGGTTCCTAAATTTAGTAATTGTCCATCCATATCCACTCCTTCGTCAATTTCCTGATCATCTTCCTCCATCTCTTCCTCTTCCTCCTCTTCAATATAATTAATATCGATGTTACATAAGAATGATCTTCTAACAAGCCTAGATGACTTGTCCAAAAATGAATGTTTATAAGTGATGGAATCGCCTTCCAAGTTATTAAAAATCTCTTCTCTTTCTTCAATTTGAGCGGCGATCTCCATATTATTTTCTTCAATTTGGACAGCGTTTCCATTCATATTTTCTGCCATTGTTAGGAACTTTGGATTTAGATCGATTTATTTGATAAAAAATTTGGTTATACGTTAAAATAATAGCGACAACTGATATTACAGCGAATGTTACTGTATGATCGTCGAGTGGATGTTCTTAAGTATATATCCCATCAACCACCACTTTTACTACCTGCAATACATAATTTTTTTTTTTTTTTTTTTTTTTTTTTTTTTTATTCACTGTCCCTTTCCCTGTCAGTTGCCTCGGGGGGGGGGGGGGGGGGGGGGGGACTTCGCCCCCCTTAAACCCCCCTCACCCTCACCTTATCTTCTTTCTCTCCCTTCCTTCTTTCTCTTTTTTATATGTTTCTCCGTTTTCCTTCCTTCTCCTTTTTCCTTCCTTCTCCTTTTTCCTTCCTTCTTCTTTTTCTTTCCTTCTCCTTTTTTCTTTTCTTCTTTTTTAATCTAACCTAACCTAACCTAACCTAACCTAACCTAACCTAACCTAACCTAACATAACCTAACCTAACTTAACTTAACCTGAAGAGGGTAGCCCGAAATTGGGGAGCCGGGATTTGAGTCTCGGAAATTAAGGGGTCCGGGGGAAGGGGGGGAGGGGGGAGGGGGGAGGGGGGTAAGGTAGTTGATCGGCTTGGGAAAGTGGTTTTTAGAGATTGTCGTTCAACTTTAAGTAGGACACATGTGATTAACTTTTGCATATAAAATCGCCTCAGCGAAGAGACGAATGCAATTGATTTCTGCATTCACACTGTGCAGAGCTCGCGAGTTTTCTGGTGTTTACATTGTGTTTATTTGGTAATTTTTCAATTTTTATTTTTATTTCTAACATTTTTATTTGGCAAGATTTAATTCTTATATATATTGGTGACATTTTTATGTACATTTGTGGCATTTTATTTGTTATTACGATTTTTTTTCATAATGGACAATTTTTTGGCATCGAGTAGCAAAATTATTGACAATGACTTTGACTTATACACATGTACTCAAATGCAGAATTTTGCAAACCAACAAAACAATGAAACAGACGTATTTACAACTAGTCAACAACAAACTATTCAGGACTTGAATGAAATTATTTATAATAGCCAAGTTCAAAATAATGCCAACAAACAGAACAACGAAAAATATTTATTTACAGCTAGTCAACAAGAAACTCTTGACGATCTTAATGACATTATTGACAACAAATCGGACTTAATTACAACAAAAACTAAACAAACTCTTGAAGAACTGAATGACATTGACGAAACTCAAAATTCTAGCGATGAGGATATTGTTTGTTTTCAAAAATCTAATACAAATTATTTAACATTAAAATCGCCAATTAATTCTCCGAGACCAATTTGCTCTCCCTTTTTGTTTAGTGAAAATTCTGATTCGGAAGAAGAACAAATTGATCAAAATTTAAGTTTGGCTATTTGTCCTACTAATTCACCATATGATATTGTAAATTCTGATTCGCAAGAAAAACAAATTGATCAAAATTTAAGTTCGGCTATATCTTCTATTAATTCACCATTTGCTATTGTAAATTCTGATCCGCAAGAAAAACAAATTGATGCAAATTTAACTTCGGATATTTCTCCTAATAATTCACCAGTTGAACAAAATTCAATTTCGAAACCATCATTTATCATTAAAAAAAATTTTAAAATTAATAAAAAAAATAAAAAACAAATAGCAAACCTTAAGTGTCTGGGTTTCGCTATTCAAAATTTAACTAATTTGATCACAATTAAAAAGGGAGACGAAAGTACGGTGAATTATGTTAAACAGGCCTTTGACAAATTAGTTGACTCATTTGAAGAAATGGATTCATAAAGTCAATTAATTTCTATTGCTTTTTTCAAAATTTGACTATAACTAAATAAAAATGCACAATATTAATTTTATTATTATACAAAGAACTTCAAAAATGCAATTGCTTTTTTCAAAATTTGACTATAACTAAATAGAAATGCACAATATTAATTTTATTATTATTATTATCCAGAAAACTTCAGAAATGCATAAGTGTGTAACATGTAATAAAGTCTTCACTAGAAAGGATAATTTATTGCGACATAATAAAAAACATGTTAACGGAAATTCCACAAAACTCAACAGTTGGTTGAAAAAACCAAAGCTTGTTAAAGGTAAGAACATTTTATTTTTCATGTTATATTTTGTAAAATATTTTTTTCTTAATTTATAGATTCTACAAATATTGTAAAATATTGTAAAGAATGCAAGAAAAATATAAACCAAAGTCTATGGGGTGGACATCTTCGATCTAGTGTGCACAAGAACAATTCCAAAATAGGCTTGGAGGAAGGTGTTGAAATTATCAAGTCAGCATTCAGGGAACGAATAATATCTTATAGGATTTCCTCACACCAAAACTTCATAAATGTGAAAGAGTATTTTCAACATTTGGAATACAAAATTGCACATCTAATAGATCAAGAACTGCAGAAACATAAATGTATCAAGCTAAATATGGAACTGTTCGGTTTCTATTTTAACCCCAGCAGCGACAGCTATGATGTCAAATCTTTTAATGCGCCGTTCCAAGTCATTTGCCAGGGATATCAGAAAAAGAACTGTTAGAGCAAATCTGCACCATTATTGACCAGAAAGCTGACGAATTTGCAGAAAGAGATTCAGGTAAAGAATTTATTTTCGATTTTACAACAGCAACAAAAAAAGTAATTTTTTAATTTTTACGTTGCAGGATGGGCTTTGATGAATTTACTTCATTTGGAAATTAATGTTAACAAGCACAATCCGCTGAGAGCCTCATCTTTTATCGAACTTCCTCAAGAGATCAAGAGACGTCAAGCTGTGATCAACATTAGGAATGATGACAACTTTTGCTTCGCCTGGGCAGTTGTGTCTGCTCTTCACCAACCAAGCGGATTAGATTTTGAAACTTCATCCTACCCACACTACTCTTCTGTTTTGGATATGTCAGGTATAGAATTTCCAATGTTGCTAAAGAACATTAAGATTTTTGAAGAAAAAAATAACATTTCTATTAATGTATATGGATTAGAAATTATAAATCCTAAAAAGGGGTATGAAGTAATTGGTCCACTTTATTATTCATCGAATAAAAAAAATCAACATGTCAATTTATTGTTAATAAGTGATGATGATGAAAAAACTTTTCATTATTGCTATATTAAAGATTTATCAAAACTAGTTTCTGCACAAATTTCTAAACATCACGGAAAAAAATATATTTGCGATGGTTGTTTACAATATTTCCCTACAGAAGAAAATTTATTACAACACAATAGCTATGATTGTGATCATTTACGAATTAACCTACCTTCTAAAGAATTAATAAAAGATAAGTTTGGAAACTATTCATATGATAATATTTTGAAATTTGTAAATTATCATAAACAAATGAAAGTTCCTTTCGTGGTGTATGCAGATTTTGAATGCATTTTAAAGCCTTTAAATAATGACAATGTTGATAAAAATCCTAATACTTCATACACCTTAAAACAATATGAACATATTCCACATTCATTTGCCTATTACATTAAATGTTCATTCGACGATAATTATTCTAAATTTGAAAAATATAGAGGTCAAAATTGTGATACATTATTTATAAATTCTTTAGAAAGAGATGTGTATAACATATACAATAAATATTTAAAGACTCCTAAAAAGATGATTCCTTTGAACGAACTGGACAAAATTTATCATAACTATGAAACAGTTTGTCATATTTGTAATAAACCTCTTTTAAATGACAGGGTTGCAGATCATTGTCATATAACCGGTCTTTATAGAGGTCCAGCTCATTCACTCTGCAACATAAATTACAGAATACCTAACTTTATTCCAGTTATATTGCATAATTTGCGTAATTATGATTCTCATCTATTTCTTAAAAAATTATGCTTAAACAAAGAACAACTAACAGTTATCGCACAAAACAAGGAAAAATATATTTCATTTGAAAAGCTTATTCATGTGGATAACTATTTTGATAAAAAGACACAAAAGGCTAAGAAAAAAAATATATCATTAAGGTTTATTGATTCTTTTCAATTTCTATCCCATTCTTTATCAAAACTCTCTGAAAGCTGAAAAGATGAACAATGTAAGGAAATAAAAAAAATTTTCAATGATGAAGAAAGATTTAAACTTATTCGGCAAAAAGGTGTATTTCCTTACAATTATATTGATGATTATTTAAAATTAGAAGAAACAACTTTACCTCAAAAAGACCAATTTTATAATACTTTAACGGATGAGCACATCAGTGATGCAGAATACCAAAGAGCTGTAAAGGTTTGGCAATTGTTTAAATGTGAATCTCTTGGTCAATACTCCGACGTTTACTTACTCTCTGATACTTTACTTTTGGCAGATATTTTTGAAAATTTTAGAAGCACTTGTTTATCCACATATAAGCTCGATCCAGCTCATTTTTACACTTTTCCAGGTTTATCTTGGGAGGCGTGTTTGCGTTATACTGGAATAGAGTTAGAATTGTTAACTGATCCAGATATGATACACTTTTTCAAAAAAAGCGTTCGCGGTGGTGTGAGCTCTTGCATTTGTAGAAAATCTGAAGCTAATAATCCATTTCTTTTAAATTTTGATCCTTTAAAGCCAACTAAATACATAATTTATTATGATGCAACAAATTTGTATGGTTATGCAATGTCACAGCACATTCCAACGGGAGATTTTGTTTGGTTAACAGATAAAGAAATCAATGATTTAAATATTATGAATATTTCTAAAAAATCTAATAAGGGATATGTTTTAGAAGTTGATTTAGAATATCCTACAAGTCTACATTCCTATCATAACGATTTTCCGTTTTGTCCAGAAAACTTTAAACCGCCAAATTCTAAATGCATAAAATTAATACCCAATTTAAATGATAAATCAAAATATGTTATTCACTATCAATTATTAAAACAATGTTTGGAACATGGACTCAAGTTAACTAAAGTTCATAGAGTTTTACAGTTTTCTCAATCTGATTGGTTGAAAAAATATATAGACTTGAATTCAAGATTAAGAAATGATTCAAAGAATGAATTTGATCGTAATACTTACAAGTTGGCAAATAATAGTATTTATGGCAAGACTATGGAAAATGTTGATAGGAGAATTGACGTAAGACTTGTTACAGAGTGGGAAAAAAATAGAAGAAAAGATGGTGCTGAGAATTTAATTGCAAAACCATATTTCAAGGACTTAACAATATTTTCTGAAAACTTGGTAGCTATTCAAATGCAAAAGATTCAAGTTACTTACAATAAACCAATATATGTAGGCTTCTCAATATTAGATATATCTAAAACTGTCATGTATGATTTCTTTTATAATTTTTTAAAACCTCTTTATCAGGAAAATATTTCACTTTTATACACCGATACCGATTCGTTCATTTTAGAAGTCACAACTCCAAATATTTATTCTGACATGATAAAAAATATTCACAAATTTGACACATCTAATTATGAATTTAATAATATTCATGAAATGCCTATTACAAAGTCAGTTATAGGAAAATTCAAAGATGAATATGCTGGTGAACCCATTACTACTTTCTTTGGTACTGGAGCAAAAGCATATTGTATTAAAACGGAAAACAGTTTAACAAAAAAAGCAAAAGGTGTTAAAAAAAGTGCAATTAAAAAGCAGTTGGATTTTATTCATTATAAAGATGTTGTTGAAAATCATTCTAAAACCTTTTGTTCAATGTATGTTTTTCGATCTAGACAACATACAATTTTTACAGAGTTAATTAATAAATTGGCTTTGAGTTCCGAAGATGATAAGCGGTATAAAATTCCCTATAGTTTTAATACATTAGCTTGGGGACACCAAGATATTGCTTTGTATCAATGGAATGCAGAACATGAAGATTTAGATATATTTATGTAGATATTATAAGGTATTTAAATTTGTTGTTTTTGAAACCAAAGTTAGTCTTCATAAGTCTTTCACAAAATGTGCTTAGAAACTTTTGACAAAGAAATTGATAACAGTTATTTTAAAACATATGAAAAACGACTTTCCACTTTTAAAAAATGGAAAGGAAAATTGAGACCAGAAGTGTTAGCTGGAGCTGGCTTTTACTATACTTCAATCAATGATATTTGTAAATGTTTTTATTGTGGTATTGAAATTTTTGATTGGTTAAGTTATGATGATCCTATTGTGGAGCATAAGAAATTTGCTAGGAATTGTGATTTAAATAACTGTTTATGGAAAAATAGGAATCGAATAATTGTAACCATTCAAAATAAGTCTTCAAGCTACACATTTTATATAGTATTATTAATATCCTTATTTATGAACTTTTACATATATTTAAATTAAGTATTTTATTGTTATTTTTTTACAACTGCTTTTGCTTTCGTGGTGAAAGTATCTGCTTAATGTTAATAAATTTGGAATATTATTATTAATTTGTTTTAATGACTATCAGTAGATCTCAATTTATTCTTCTTTATTTTATTTTCCAAAATGTTTTTTATGTTCATCATCCCCCTGGCGTAACACAGTGTGAAATATGTTTTTCTAATAAAACAGACGTCACTCTAAGTAAATATTGTAAATTTATGAAAATTGGATTAATTAACAATAGTACAATTAGTTGGATGGAACGAATAAATGGAAATGAAAATGCAAGTAAATTTTTTAAAATTTTGTATCATTATCCAAATCGATCTATTTTTGATACAAATTGGATAGAAAGGTTAGAGTTTAAAAATAATCAGTTACAAATTTTAACCCCCAACTGTACCAATTATTATGACGGATTCAAAAATTATTACTTTTCCATCATTAGTGTTACATTAAACTTTGCATTATTTTTATACATTACCATTTTAATTATTTATCTTTATTATAAATTTCAAACTGGAAATCTATTTTTTCATTAATCCATTTTAAACGAAACTTTAAAGAAAGTGGGGATGAGAATATTTAAGTACAAGAATAACACAATATGTTTCAGTCTCGTTTAGTCATTATGAACAACGCCGTGGTTCATAAACCTTTGGAAACGCTTCTTAATTCAAAAATTTATTTTTTAAATAATTCTTTGTCAAAATTTGTTCTTGTTGGCATTAGTTTAAATGATTTTTCTCCAAAAATTGTAATTGGTGGAAAAACTGGATTTTCAATCGCACTAACCGAAGAAAATTGGAAAGACATTTGTGTTCATCAAGGAATTATTGTAAACAATTTCTACTTTCCTCAAGTTGATCAAACCAGTGTGAATATAAACAACATTCATCTGCAGGTTCAGAAAATAAATGATACCCCTGTTCTACAAATTACAAAAGGCCCACACTTCATATACTTAGGACAAGAGTCTTTGGACAATTTGTGGCGATTAAAGGAAATTATTGATTATAGATTATCTATACTTAAAAGGCAAGAATTCAATACATATTTCAAAATATTTCAAAATAATATTTCATCTGATTGTGGCGACTTGTGTACGCATGTTTATAATATAATAAGTCCAACAGAAAATCCTAACAGTGAAAATGTTTCAACTATGATGGAATTACTTGCTTTATATCCTGAACAAATGGAAAACAAATTGAAGCAAAATGGAACAAAACGAAAATATTACGAAGAAAACAATGAAAATGGATCAAAAGAAAATATTACGAAGAAAACAATGTCTTTTCTGGAAGAGAACAATAAGGTGCATGTGTTAGTGAAGTGGAGCTTTGCTTACAGACAAGCCCGTAGGAGTAACTTTCAGATGTGGTACTTAGATAGACTCCGTTTTGAAAAAAGAATAAATGATTGTAAACTTATTCTAGATTCGATATTATCTGAGGAACATAGAAATAAAATATATTTGACACGTTTTAATAAAAATTGTATTTGATGTTTTACTTAATAAAATTTTAGTTTAGTAAATGTGAATTTTATTTGAAATTAATTAGCACATTAAGACTTTGTAATTTGTATCAGCTAAAGCATAAAGTGAGGAACAGAAATAAAACAAATTTAACTAAAATTTAATTTCAATTTAATTAAACAATATTTTTTTTATCAATCCATGTATTATATTTTTTATCAAGTCCTAACCATTTCACATAAACTTTGTTTCCTTTCCTTCTCAAAATCTTCTCAATAAGATACACATCGGTATGCTTTACTTTTAGTAATTCTTGCTCATAAAAACCACCCAGAATGTCCTGATTATCTTCGTCTTGAATTAAATATGTCCAAGGGTTTGTCATCTTAACTTCTTTAATGTGGAATATCTCATTTGACCAATTTGGTGTGTAACCTTTTGAAAATGCCTCTCGATGCTTGCTTATTCGTACGTGATCACCCACTTTAAACTTTGGAGATTTTATATCTAACGTTTTAGCATGAGTAAATGCAGATTTCAAGATTCTATTTTCATTTGTTTTATTTACTTGTTTTGGCTTCATTCCTATTGAAGAATGTTTTGTATTGTTATAATCTTTTACAATATCCGCTAATATATTAAACCATTTGTAATTTCCTTGAATGCTAAATATTTTCCACATATTATTCTTTAAAGTCCTGTTCACTCTTTCTACTATACTCGCTTTCAAATTGGAAAACGTGCTATAATGGTTAATTCGAAATTGTTGCATCAAATTTTGAAAATTTACATTGAAAAACTCTCTTCCTCTATCCGTTTGCAAGTTTTTTGGTGGAGTTTTTGCACTGATTAATATTTTTTTCATTGCCGCTGTTACGTCTTTTCCAGATTTAGATTTTAACGGTTCGGCCCAAACATACTTAGAAAATACATTTATGGTAATCAAGATATATTTAAATCCCTTATTAAATTTGGCATAGGGTAACATTTCAACCAAATCAGCTTGAAAAAGATCATTTAACCCTTTCACTACCACCCTTCTGCGTTTGTAGTTTTTTCTAGCAGGTTTATGTAATTCATTAACGACTTGCTGTTTAACGGTTGTCATGACAACAAACTTGTTTATTCAATTTTAAGGAAGTTCACTTTCTATGTTTTGTAATAATTCGAAATATAACTTTTATATGTTTTTTCCCATTCATTCAATTTATCAATTTGTATTGTATAACTTTTTTCATTTAAAATTTTACTAATTTTAGTAATCTCCTTTTCTAACGCATTAAAGGATTTTTTTATCTCTCCAGTTAAGAAAGTAGTTGATCTACTATCACTATTTTTTAATTCCTCCTCTGTTTTATTTAATTCTTGTTCTAATTTCTTAATTACACTGGACATTATATTTTCCAAGGAAATATATTGTTGATTTTCTTCCAAAGTGAGTTGGTCAATTGTTCTACTGTTAAGAATGCTATTTTGATTTCTTTTTTTTTCATCATCTAACCTTTTTATAAAAGTTCTTAATTGTTTAATTTTTTCCTTGTGTTTTTCAATTATTACTTCTCTTATATTTGTTTCCATTATTTTATTAATTTTGTTGATATCATCACTTAATTTTTTGTCTTCCTTTTTAACATGTTCATTTAAAAATTGCAAATCTTTACTTATTTGATTTAGCGTTAGCAACTGTTTATTAACGTTTTCAATTGAGGTATAACATACTTTAATCTGGTTTTCATACTTTAAAAAATTTTCATCAAAAACCTTAAGCTTTTTAGCAAAGATTTCATTATTTGTTTCATTTTCACCTAATCTCCTTTTTAAATTATTAATGTCACTTATTCTCTCTTGATTTTGTTTTGAAATATGGCGTCCAAATTTATCAACTGTCATGTTGAGCTTTCATTAAACAATAAATATGATTATATTTGATAGCTGTTATTTATAGTATTACTTTATCTTCTCTTAATTCTTCAATAATAGAGATAATCTCGTTACTATGAGCATTATTTCCCGCATCACTTGATGAAATTAATAAACGTAGCCTATCAACAATTTCGTTTACATTATTCCAGTATACATAGTCTGTATTTGATCTGTTTGTTTTCAAAATTAATCCCTTTCCTGTAGATTTGGCTCTAGTTGTTCTAAACGGAGGTTGTGGTTTGTTAAATGCTGTAACTAATCTTGGCAAGGTTTTTGTCTTTGTAATCCCCTTTCTTTGTAAATATGGTCCTATTATTGTAACATATTTGTGTGATGTATTTCCTTGAACTTGTTCATTTGAATCAAAATTCCTACGATATACATTTGTTTTAGCTAGAATGTTCATGTAATTATCTAAATCTTCCTTCTTATAACCTATCGGTTCTTTTTTGAAAAGCAATTCGTATAAACCTGGCGTGCCTGTGTACGTTATTCCTCCCACTTTAATGTCCTTTCCAATAATTTCTACCGGTATCTGTGTTAAACCAAAAGAAAACTTATCCGTTTCGAGGTCATGAACTATTCCGTAATAATGGTCAAATTTATGTTGTGTATCTTTCACACCCTCATCAATATATGATCTGGGTAATTCATGAAAATCTGCTAAGTAATCTTTATATGATGGTGTACCAACATAGGTTTGAATTGTTTTTCTAGTTTGTTCCAATATGTCTGACAAGTTTAAATTTGTTGTTGTGTCACTAGAAGGATCTGAAGTTTCTGCTATAACAGTTGATGACAATGGTTGTACTACAGGAGAGGAAGAAGTGATACTACTGTCATTTAAAAATGTTGGTAGTTCTGTAGGGAGTAACGGAGTTTTTCCTGTTTTCTGAATATTTTTCGTCGGAGTTGATGTTTTATAAAGCTTTGTAGGTGTTTTGAATTCTTCATACTTTGAAACTCTTTCTTCTTTTAAATCGAATGGTTCGGATTTACCAATACTTGAAATTAGCTGTTTAAGTGGTTGTGTTATTGGTCTATAAGTTTGTTCTAATTCGGACTGAGCAGTAGAAGTAGCTAATTTCAAGCTTTGATATTTCTGCTTCACGGCTTGTCTCGATTTTATTAATTCTCGAGCTAAACGTTTATCCATGCTGTACAAGTTTTAAATGAAATAAAACTGCAAATTTTTTACTTTTATAAATATATAAAGGAATCGAATTTACTCCTATATCTGCCGTGATTTACTTCACAATCTTTGTCAATTACAAGAAAGCCATATGGATCCATCCAACAGTTAGCACAAATATTTTTAAACTGATCAAATGTCATATCCAATATACAGTGGTCATTATATATATGTTTTAAACTCAAACAGTCCTGTTTAAATAAAATTAATAAGTTTGCATTTTCTCGAATTAGACGTTTAAGGATTGAGGAATATCCTTGAAAAATAAAAAAACAATCGGTGTTTCTATGCCTTCCATGCGTGAAATAGTCCCTAATAATAGATTGATTATGACAAGGAATATCATCAAAAATGATAACGGAATTTGGCTTTATCTCATGAGGTGAAATAATGTTCTCATCGCTATCATATTCAAAGTATCCAATTTCTTTCATAGGCTTTAACAACTTCCTTAAATATTCATATTTTGGTTGATCTAATGACTTTGAATAAACATAGACATTTTCAAACCTAATTCCATTAGGATGCTCGAGCAGTGTAAGCATAACGTTGGTTTTACCGCTACCACTGCAACCAACTATAAGCCCTCTTTTTGAACCACCGCAAAATAAGTCACCATGTTTTCTCAACTGTTTACTTAAAATTTTTTCGTCATGATTATTTACTGGTAATGAGAATTTTTGTTTTTCAATCCTCATTCTTAATCACACTAGTAAATATTTTTAGCTGTAAAAGTATTTATACCAGAAAAATGTCAATGTGTTTTTAGTATAAAAAGAACTTCAATGACTGTGGGTCGTCATAAGTTGAAAAAAACTATTAAAAGACGTAATAGAAAAGGCTCTGGTTTAGTAAATAAATTAATTAGTAAATTACCTTTCGAAGTTCATATACCAGGATATAATTATTGTGGTCCCGGCACCAACTTGGAAAAAAGATTAACTAGAGGTGACGTTGGTGTAAATCCATTGGATTCCGCTTGCAAAGAACATGATATATCTTACTCTCAGACTGAAGATTTATCAAAAAGACACATATCTGACCAAATATTAGAAAAAAAAGCCTGGGATAGGGTAAAAGCTAAAGATTCTTCTATTGGTGAAAAAATTGCAGCTTTAAGTGTTGCAGGAATAATGAAGGGTAAAAGAAAGTTCGGTTTGGGATTAAAAAATACAAAAGGGGGTAAACTTAAATTGAGAAAAAAACGTATCATTCGAACACCCAAAAAAATTGGAGGATTTCTACCTCTTTTGTTTCCCATTCTTGGCGCCCTGGGTGCACTAGGTGGAGGCGCGGCAGGAATTGCTAAGGCAGTAAATGATGCTAAAGCAGCTAAACAGCAACTAGAAGAAATACATAGACATAATATTGCAATGGAAAATGCTTCTAAAGAAGGTAAAGGATTATATATTAGACCATATAAAGGAAAGGGACTATTTATTAGACCTTATAAAGGAGGATCCGTCAAAATGAAAGCAATCAGACAAAAAAAAAACTCAAAATAAGTTTTCCAAAAAGAGCACTTACGAACAATGATATTATTAAATATGTAAAGCTGTTAAAAATAACTGGCTTTAGAGGTGTTTTTATGCTCGATGAACTTCCAAAAAAAATTAATCTGAAAGAATGTGGTATTGTAAATTTGGATAAAAAACAAAATAAAGGATCTCATTGGACTGCTTATATTAAAAATAACAAAAATGTAATATATTTTGATAGTTATGGAAATTTAAAACCACCTTTAGAACTTCTCAAATATTTTAATTCGAATGGCAAAGTGGATGTATTTTATACTTATGAAAATAAACAAAAATTTAATTCATATAACTGTGGTCAACTATCCCTAAAATTTTTGCAAAAAAATATATAAACTCATTATTTATTGTAATATCTCATTCATAAATAAACTGCAATGTCTACCACAATTGCCATATCAGGAAACAGTTCTGTTTTTGTCTGCTGATTTTAATCCGCCCATATATTTAGAGGATGAAAAACAATATTACCTGGGTTTAGCTGATTTTGAAACGTTTATGACTATCCCCAATATAAAAGAAGGATATAATAAATTTTATATAGATAATAAAGTAATTGTTATTCCCGACGGAACTTATGACATTACAGATATAGAAACATACATAAGAGAAAGTATAGAAGATTTATTTCCGAATGAAAAAATTTTTTTTCTTTTAAAAGCAAATGTTAATACTCTAAAAACTTTTTTAATGTGTAGTAGAATAATTGATTTTACCAAGGAAGATTGGATAGGAAAAA
>JAUTXW010003154.1:0-54346 GCA_030620095.1 Kuschelorhynchus macadamiae | reverse complement strand
CATTTGATTATCGATTTATAGTAGAAGTTTGTTACAATTAATTAAAATTATGTAATTTTTACAACATTACCCATATCACATAATTCCGACATAATTAATAAAATTTGTTCCGAAATCAGACATCTTATTGGACTTAATTCCGACTGTGCTCCTAAACCATTTTAGAACATTATTCCGAAAAATAAAACATATTGGTCTTAATTATTTTTTATTAAAAAAATACAAGAGCAACTTGTACAAGATATTAATTTTCGGAGCTATGTACGCTTCTTTAACTTTTTAGCAACAAAAAATCCTCGTTTGCTTATTTCTATAGGAGCTGCACTTTTTTAAACGATTTCGTAGTAATCATACCAAATTTCATCTTTGGCATTTGGCTATTTCCATTTATCTATACCAGCTGTGGTCATTGCTTTAGCTAGAATTTTTTCATCACCTTTATTGATAATTTGTGCTGGATAATACTCATCCAAATAATTGACAATTACAAAACCACCTTTTTCTAAATGCTCAACAAAAGGAAGTTGTTCTCCTGTATCACCTTCAACTTAATTATGATTCACTTCAGTTTCACTTTGGCCTTGGCCTGGAGCTAAGGTTCTTTCGATATTTGATTTCTCTGCCCTTTCTGCAATTTCTTCCACAATTTTTTGAACAACTTCTCTTGGTTTTTCTGATTCTCTTCCTTTTTTTTTCGTTCTTCTATTTCTCGAATAGATTTTTTAGTTCTTTTTTCAAGAAATATTCTATCCAGGCGTCAGAATAATCATTTCTTAAATGGAGATGATATAATGACTCCTCGCACTACTAGGCAATGCTTAGCAATACTGCATGCCTCTTCACTTTCTACTTGTTTTGCTGTACTCTTTTTTAGTTAATCATTTTCATTAGTGCCTGGTTGTTTATTTGGCGTCTTTTCAATCTTCTCTATAATGCGTTCTTTGTTTATATTATTAGCATTTTCAGTTATGCTCATTACTCTGTTTCCGAATTCTGTTATATATAATCCTTTTCCAGTTGTTTCTTTAGAATTTTGTTCTATCTTGTGGGAATCAATCAATTCAAATTATTTGTATCTTTTTCAGCATTACTTATTCTTGTCTTCTCACTTTCAATATCAGGTGTAACATGCGGCACATTTTCTATGTCAACCTCTTTTTCTTCTCTAATTTGTTTGTTTCGAGGCATGAGTGATGTACATTTTTCTAGAGATCTTTGAATATTGCTTCGTGCGATTTCTGTATTGAAGTTATCAATTGTTCTATTCTATTCATCATTGACCTTTTTTAGTTTGAGCAATAACAGAATTACTTACATCAGTTGTTTTCTTGTTTCCTTGATTCACTATCATTTTAATTGCTGTAGCATATTGTGGCATACCTATCATATCCTGATTCATGTCATTCCCTCTTTCCTCTCTTACTTGTTTACTTCCAGTGATGTCTGTCTATTATTCTAGGTGCTCTGAAATATTGTTAGATATTGCTGTATATGTATCATCTGTTTCTCCTGCATTAATGATCATTGTTCTTTCTTCAGCGTCCGTAATACTAGTATTACTTTCAATTATTTCCTTGTCGTTGGGCATTTCCATAAGTGTATCTTCCTCTCTTTCTGCATCGTTTTCAGTAGCTGCTACTTGCGCTAAAATATCAGCATTTTCCTCAATACCTTCGAATACAACTATAATAATTTTCCCACCCGTCTTCTAAAAATAAGCTCTCTTCTATATCTATTACAATATTTGCAACTTGTACTTTACGCTGAGTTAATCCTTAATTTTTATATATTTTGAACCAAATATCGTACAAACTCTGATCTTCAATATTCCCTGTCTATTTTACAACCATCAGTTTATAGAAATTAGCAAGGAGCTTCGGTTCATAGTTATGAAGATATTCAGATTAAAATTCGAAGAATTTATTTTTGTTTAATAATGTTGTAATAATTTTTAACCCCAAATAACTCTTTAACTTTAGTTAAATTTCATTTTCGATTTTTTGTGGCCTTTAAAACTGTTGTCACACATTTTTTAAGTAGGTCTTCGTATTTTTTGAACACTCTGTATATCTGATCCAAAGTTTAATGCTGTGATTCAAGGTATCGCAAATGATTTATAATATCCGGTTCTGTTATGTTCTTTTTGTCGTTTAAGTAATTGTTATCTTCAATGAGGAGTTTACTGACTACATTAAACTACTGTACTACTGTCTTCATTAAAGGGAAAAAGATCACATAGATCTAAAAGAGTTTTTAAAGATATTTTCTATATTTAAGACCGACTTTAAAGTGTTTTCTAAAACAGGGGCAAAAGTGTCCTTAGTTAAATGTTTATAATTATTTTTGATTTTGTAATTTTGTACTTCATTCTTCCATTTCATTTTTAAAGATTTAAATAACCCCACATGCAGAAGTTGTAGAATGTGGGTGAAATTTGGAAGTAAACTAATTACAATTATTTGTTTTTATCTGCAAAAGTCGGTCAAAGGTAAGGTGCGTGTAGGAACGTTGTATTGTTTTGCTGCTCTCAAACACGATGTACCATTTTTATAGCATCCAAAGCGCGCCGTAAATCTTCTTTGCTGTATTTGCAGTTCTTTTTGGTTCACATTCTGTCAAGTATCACAATAATAATTAATAATACTGATACTGTAAAGTATCACAATAATAAATAATAAAAATAATAAGTAGAACTCATTACATAAAAACTTTTAGCCAATTATTCTTTTTTAAATACTAAGAATATATACAACATGTAACATAAACTCTGGGCCAAAAAATATTATATACACACTGTGTCCGAAAAAAAATTCAACAAATGAAAAACTTTTTTATAATTTTTTTCTCAGAAAATTTTATTCCTAATTAAAGTTGGTGCTTAACGGAAAAATGATTCTGACAGTATTAAACTTTGGGTCAAATATACAGGGTCATCAAAAAATATAAAAAAAGTGGATTTCAAGAACTAAAAATTTCAAAAAATTAAACTTTTGTGAGGACAGTTTTAAAGTAGAAAAAAAGTCGTAAATAATAGTTAAGTAAAGTTTTTTTAATATTAGAAATAGTTATGAAGATATTCAGATTAAAATTCGAAGAATTCAATTTTGTTTAATAATGTTTAACCCTAAATAACTCTTTACCTTTAGTTAAATTTCATTTTCGATTTTTTCTGGCCTTTAAAACTGTTGTCGCAAATTTTTTAAGTAGGTCTTCGTATTTTTTGAATACTCTTTATATCTGATCCAAAGTTTAATGCTGTCAATACTATTTTTCTTTCAAACACCAACTTTTATCAAGAGTAAAAATTTTAAAAAATAAATAATAAAAAAGTTTTTTATTTGTTACATTCTTTTTAAAAAAAATAGTTTTGACGGTATTAAACTCTAGGTCAGATATGCAAGTTGTTCAAAAAATAAAAAGTATACTTCAAATTTAATATTTTTGTGACGACATTTTTAAACCAAAAAAAAAAATCGCAAATAAAATTTAACTAAAGTTAAGATTTGGTAATAAGATGTTTAAGTTCAAATAAGGAAAAAAACAGAGTATATATATATTTTGGCCCAGAGTTTATGTTACACCTTGTATATATTCTTTATATTAAAAACAGTTGTAATGGCAAAAAGTTTTTATATACTTTAAAAGTGTTTAATACAAGATAACCAGAGCATATATATACATATAGTATAGCTACCAAAGATTCCTTTAGCTTTGTATCGCGCAAAATGTTCTCTTTTTCATTTGCCACTATTAAATGTCATAACATATTAAAATAATATCAAAATCCGACTGTTTGTTTAAAAATTATATAAAATGTCTACGAAGTACTATTAAAAAAAAGCATTTTATGGGTTATTCAAGATTGTCATGCAACCACGGTTTTCTTGAACACTCTGTACAAAGGATTTGCACTTAGATTTAAAGTATGACTACAGACCTGTTAAAATTACTAAAACCTTTTATTAGAAAAATTATAAAACTGGAAATAATCTAATAAAATCAAAAAAATATAACAAAATAAAAATTGGCAAAGTCACAACTTTAACACCCTCTATTTCCAACTCTATCCATTAGATTGCGGAGCGGCCATGAAGACATCTGATCAGAACATTAAGTTTTCCAACAAACCTATCAAATTTTAAAAAAAGTAGCCGAAAGCCATTTTCCATAAGCGGTGTGAGGGGTCCTTTGTCTAAAAACTCTTTTATTTTAATTGTCCGTAATTCAGACAATAGCCACCCGCAAAATCGACACCTTTGTCGGAATTCGGTTATGATGCGTAAATTGGATTCTAACATAGCAAAAGACCTAATATATAAAATTCTAGGTTTAAGAAAAGAAATGAAACCATATTTTTTTATCATGTACGTAATTCCGACATCTGATGTCTGATTTAGGGAACACTTGTATTTACTTTATCTCAATTCCGACACTGGTAACATTATTAAATCGATTTGTTTAGGCGACAGAACAATATAATTATCATTTTCTTGATCATCGCGATCCTATACCAAAGCAAGAAATCATCAAAATCTGCTAACCTTATAAGAGAAACTATCTGATGTCTGATTTAGGGAACACTTGTATTTACTTTATCTCAATTCCGACACTGGTAACATTATTAAATCGTGTTGTTTAGGCGACAGAACAATATAATTATCATTTTCTTGATCATCGCGATCCTATACCAAAGCAAGAAATCATCAAAATCTGCTAACCTTATAAGAGAAACTTCAAATTTTTTAAGAAGACAAAACTTACAGTGACACTCAGATTTTTAGGTTGTGTACTAAGCGGCGGTATGTCGGTAAAGCAGAAAACGATGGTGAATTAAACTACATAATGCTGACTTTTTTCGACAGGTATCGCAGAATATGTTTGAATGATGTAGATTTCTTATTTTATTAAATTATATACAAATATGTCTGAATATCGGGCAGTTTCTAAATTTATGTCTGTTACCTAATATATTGGGCAATATCATTTTCCATTTTGAGTCAGTAAGAAATTTATTTTAGGTGCTCATAAGTTTCTATTATGCTTCTATGATTTGTTTGTCTTGATGTTGGTGAGTCTTTATCATTTTTTTAATTTATCCGAAATATTACTTAGCAATTTGGAGCATATAACTATTTTTAGTTATATGACTGAGTTTTTGTTCCTCGATTACATCATCAATTTTAGGATGTTTCGCAACAAGTCTACGATATTTATATCCGTCCTACCGGGGTTATTAATTGTTAATTCATTTTCACAGATTTAATTGTATTCTAGATAATGTACCTGCATTGGCATTTTGAAAGTCTTTTTATAAATAATTTCATAATCGTATTCTTCTAATCGTAAACGCCACCTAATTTTGAATTATTTATGTTCTCTTACATTAAAAATATAACTAAAAGTGAATATGTCTATGTAAAGTTTGCGACTGTATAGATATGGACAAAAATATTTACGTTATATTGCCCATGCAATGGCTAATAAGTCTTTTTTGATTGTTAAGTATTTTGTTTGAGTTTCTTTCAGGGTTCTAGAAGCATATGCTATAGGTTTATCACTAGGGATAGTTCCTTGGGATAATACCGCGGCTAAACAAAATTACTCGGTAGTTAAAAGAGACGGTTTTGAGAAATCAGGACATTGTAAAATTGAGGCATTAATTAAGATATTTTTACATGAAAGGAATTCATTTATAAATTCAAGATTATGTATTATTTGTACGTATTTTTTTTAAACAACGGGTTAAAGGTTCTGTTATTTTGGCAAAGTCTTTTATAAATCGTTTACAGTAACCTCCTACGTCTAGAAAAGGTTTAGTTTTTTAGTGGTTATGGGAATTGGAAATATTTTTATAACTGAAATTTTATCGGAATCAGATTTTACTCCTTCGTTACTTATAAGCTGTCGTAAATATTGTACTTATTTTTTTTTAAAGAGTTAGCACGCCGCAATAATGACGTTGGTATAGCTATAGCTGAAAATTTGTTTACTACTTAATTATTATACATAATTAATAAAAAAAAACTCAGACCCCAGGTTAATGGAACAGACGCAGTGAGCAGCGGCTCGAAGTGCGAACACAGCGCGCGGAGGCCCCTTTTAAGTATATAAAATTATTACATGAACTAGAAGTGTTTCGTAATAGTTGAAAATTGACAAAAAAAATGTGAGAAAGCGGTGAAAATCTCAAGCAAGAGTTTTCTTGTTGAGAAAGGTTTGATTTGTGTACAATAAACAATGCAATAGATCAGTGACCTCGGATATCAGCAATCATTGTGATCAGATTCATGTTAGTCTTGTATAAGAATGCATCTATAATATTTTTGTTTGGAAGCCAAATTTTGCATAAATTTGAAAGGAATTAGAATTAAGTTAAATTTATTTATAACCGACTTGAGAAACAAGGTTTATTTTCAACATGTATGTGTGTATATAGGTACGTATTTATGTCGGTTATTTATTTGCAACCACTGAACTGATTTGAATGCGGTTTTAGCCATGTTATAAAGCATGGTGGATTTAATACTTAAATTTGAATATTTTCTTAAAAGCTTCATGCCCTATTTCAAGGGCAATGTCGTCTCACGCCTCATGCTTTTAAGGACATATTCCAATTTTTAAAAGTTCTGTGTTTATGCATTTAGTTTCATACACTAAATATTATTTTTTACCTTTTAGCAGGAGTTTATAATTCATATTATTTTTGAAAATATTTCTTACGTTTGTTTAATTTTGTACTTTTTAGCATTATTTTTGTACGCACCCTGTATAGGATATTCACGATATTTTACTCCATGATATCATTATATTTCATTGTTACCGAAGTTACATAGGTATGCCAAATTTTAACAGCATCGCATGCCAACAAGTGCCTGAAAAATGAATTACAAATTCCGGAAAGACAGTTATACGAGCAGGAAAGACATACGAAGAAAGCAGATAAAACCTTCTAAAATGGCTCGCACAGTAATATAGAGGGTGCGGAAAAACATGAGAATCTGACAACTGTTTTAATTACTGTTTAAATACTTAACGATAATAACTAATGAAGTTGTGTTGGATAAAAAATATTAAAACTTGACGACTTTTAAGCGTCGTTGATATAGTTAAGAAAACTGCTGAATATACCTACAAAAATTCGTTGGTGTCTTTTTGTTAACATAAATTTTAAATAAAAAATAAGTAAAATAAAAATAAAAAAGTTCTGTACATTAAAACCGAATTCAAAAACTCACTGAATAGCAAAAATAACATTTTTAATGACCTTAAAATATTGAATTATGAACTCCTCGTCAAACTAGTGATCAGTAATAAATAGATATTTCTTAAAGTTTTATACACTATTAAATCTTAAAAGGTATGAATTTTAAAGAAAAGGAACTAATACTAAATGCTAATGCTTAAAGATAGTAATCAAAAAGGTTTGACACCGACTTCATGTTATTTTTTACTATTCAGTGTATTTTTGGAGTCGGTCTTACCTTTTTAAACATTTTTATTAATTATTTAAGACATCGCTATTTGATAACACGAAGTAATTCCTTTAAACGCCTTTATGAGTAAAAAATTGAAATAGAAAAAAAAACATTCCGAGAATTTTTAAATAGTTCGTGATAATTTACCAGCCAGACCTATTAATATAGAGGTGGAAAGGAGCAAAGATGCAAGATCCAGCGTGAAGTGTGGAAATGAGTATTTTAAATGTTTGCCTATGGAATATTTTAGCTTAAATGAGATAAGACACTTTAAAACTCATTTTGTTTTATTGTTTTAAAGTGCTGAAAGCTTTAGAATTAATTTTTTTGATAATGTTTTATGAAGAACTAGCACCGTAAAGTATAAACATATGTGTTATTCTGATAATTAAAGGTCGGAGTTTAATTTGCGCTTTTTGTTTGAACATGTGCTAGTTCGCTGGTATAAATTTGACTGTTTTTTAGTTATTAAATCGTAAGAAGCTTAAAAATAGTAGTAGCGTAGTTTTCTCAGCTGTGACATTAAACCTTAAGGTAGAAAAATGTTATACTATGTTTAATGTACAAGAAAAATTTATATCTCCTCGAAAGACACGCAGCAAATTGCTTTAGTGCAGAGAAATTCCCTTCATACTGATAAGACATTTGATATGCAACAACATGTTTAATCACACAGTTTTAAATTTAGGGTTTGAACTTTTGTTTGGCCTTAAAAGGCCACTTCCTTTGTTTAACATAACCTTATTTTTTAAATAAAAAAAATGCATTAATAGCTATTATTCTACCAATAAACTAATTAAGATTTGAAAAACCAGCATTTAATAGTGATTTGTAATAGCCACGGTTAAGATTGTGTCGCTGTCAATGTGTAGTTGGTTAATGTCTTAAACATAATGCGATGGTGGTGAGAAAACTACCCAGATGAGTCATCAAATGTTTATGTACATGGTCCAGGAATAAACAAATACAGTATATATTCAAGGCATTCTAAAGTCCACTACTCACGATTCGTTGATTCGTCCATTGGTTCATTCGCCCGCATAATGTGGAGGGTCCGATTCATCTGTTCGATACGTTGGCGACTTTGTCTTTTAGGCGGATAATCAAGCAGGCTTTGACCTCGGCGAACCATTCGTCCGAATCAACTCTTGCGTTTTTTGTGTATTTTCAAACACTAATGAATATGAATGTGAAATATTTATCAATTCATCGATTTGCCAATTTATTCATTCATATGAACTGATGAATCAAATGTATTCGAATGAATAAACGAATGGACGAATAGTGAGTAGAAGGTTTTAGAGCTAATCTTGTGATAGATGTGTTAACCTATGGTACACGTGTTATAATGTAATGAGTATTTAATAAAGTGAATGTTGTTGTAAAGAAGTATTTATTAGAAAGGGCACTACTTATAAGACTTTGCAATGTCCACTTATTTGCATCGGGATTCATTAGTTCTATTGTACTTTTTATCCTAAATGCATCAAATATATTTGGATATATAGAATTATACTTTTAATGCAATTTTGTCATAATATTTTCTCGAAAAATAATAAAAAACATGTTATTTTATTTTAGGATGAAGTATACCGTGCCTCAGCCGGACACCACCAGATCAAAAATGGAAGTACGAGTTTTCCACAGCCTTATAACAAATGTTTTGTTTAAATGAAGAATAATGTCATAGGAAAAGATGTCTAGAAAAATTGCGTGGTACTATATAATAATTGCTACACAGGTAAGTGACAGCTCGGTATACATCAGAACTCTTGATACCTGATTTCCGTGTCGTAGCCAAGGAGGGGATATATCCTTCTCAAGTCAAAATTTAAGTCTTTAATTTTATATTTTTTGGCATAAACATTTTACTATGAAAATAGTTTTGCCTTATCTGTGGACTTTTTGTTATTTCTCCCTATTCGCTTTGGTTAATGTCCGTCAACAACTTGCAACTGTGTTGAAAAATATTTATATCCCCCCTCTTCAAGCGCTAAGACTGGCTACCCTATTTCCTAGTTTTCTATCTCAGTTGATCTGATCCCTAACTATATCTGTAAAGGTATTTGTAAGTTGTTCCTGAAAATGCATCTTTTTCCGTTTTTTTTTTCTGGGTTGCATTGTATGGATAAGTTGTAAAGAATACTCTTCGCTTACGGCCAGCTATTTTGGTTTTGTCATGAATTGATAGTGCAAAGTTTAACATTGAGCTGTTTATTCTTTGGGGCATCTTTTTGGAAGTTAACTAAATCCTCCTGGGGGCAGTGATTTTAAGCTATTAGATTTTTATACAATTCTAAGGCTTTTGTCGCAGTTTTTCCCATATTTTTCGACCACTATAACTCAGATCGAGATCGGTACCTTAAAGTGTTTCGACAACCCCGTAAACTAATTTGTGTGCCGGAAATATACAGCGCTCATTAAGACCAATTTACATTTACATTTTTTAAATCCCACCAATCAAAAGTATAGCCGCCCTCTGGAGAAATATATTAAACCTTGTTGGGTTGCAACTTGCAGGGAATTTTATTACCACTAGAGATTTATACACGTAGATTTTTTCTGTATATAAATACAGCTATGCGTTTAAGTCACTCGGTGTTCCGGTGTACTTCCCTTAAAAGCCAATTAAACTTTCTATTAAATAGTGTTAAATTAAATGTTGAAGCTAAAGCAATAAACATTTTTTAATTTCGCTTACTTATATCGTAGAGAGGAGTACTGTAATCGTAAAAAAATCACTATGATTTTTACAGATGTTCACGTTTCCCTAGACTCCCACAAACATGTTTTCCTATTTTTGTCGGTCTCTCTGTCTGTTCTCTACAAAGCTGAAACATTACTGACCCGATTAACTTTTAAAAAATGTAGGGTTATTTAAAGAGTAATTTGGCAAAAATTCAACATGACGGAACAAAATGGCAGGATAACAAATAAAATTATTTCTATTGACCTCTAGAAGCTAGTGATATAGCCATAAACTGGGTTTAATTAAGCAATATTTAGTACATTTTATATATTCAAAATATTTTCCAATAAGTGGAGGTATAATTAATTCACGTATGTTCTTTTTATGTAGAACGTAGTTCTTTAGTCAACAACGAAAATTGTAGGCACAATTAATGTTACACTATTAACTTGAGAATTTACTTTTTAAAAATGATTTATTTATCTTTAAACATACTTTTCACAATATCGAAACTTAAACTGACGTAATAACGATATATAATATGAACTAATATTTACAATTCAGAGCGTTATACATGTTTTAAAACGCTGATGCGGCAACTTTTAGCTGTGGGAATTGCAACTCGACATACTGCTTATAATGCAATCCTTAAAATGGTTAAATTGCTTTTGCGTGGCTTTAACTGATATAACTTTTTGATCAAAAGTTAATACCCTGTGTTAACTTTACATTTTGTCTTCATCTTTCTCTTTTTGAATTTGAGGATCTTGAGGCGTCTTTTCGCAAGAATTCTGCTTAGTTCTAGTTTGACGCTCTTTCATTGTTGTGGTTTAGGCGGACGTGGTGAACCATCATCCAATGGAGCCATGGTGATGATGGGTAGTATTTTATGGCAACTCTTACATATTATGTATAGGACGAGTGGGTTGACTAGAAGTACTGTCGTGACAATCGTGAACCGTGATAGTTTTTTATAGACAAGAGGCTGGTTGATTAACTTGTCCAGGTCTTCGGAGTACTGATAAAATTTATGCTAGGCAATCTTGAGATCTTCTACGTCTATCTTGTTCAATTTGAGAGGTTTAAAATCTGGAATGTGAAGCTTGGATGAGATGTGTTTGCAGCACTTATTATTACTGGTTGGCTTTTATAAGTGACGTTTTGATACTTATCAATGTGCTTTGGCGTGAACTCTTGTGCTTTCTATAAAGGCATTACGATATAGTTGAAGTCTAAGAAGTGAATTAACATTCATGATGCTTGTCTTGACCTATTTTTCTTTACACTTTATTGTAATTGGCAGTGCAACTGACACTGTAATGAATCAGAACTTTTGGTCGATGTTCTTAACATTTGCAAGAAGAAGAGATACCTGGTATTGGTATGGTCTTTGGTAAATTGTTTGTGCCAGGAAGTAGCTGAGCTTTGCAAATAGCTTCACTGTCATCGAGTAGAATAGAATATCTGAGCAGACTTCTTGGCCTCGTTCCAGTGATTTACAACTTCCCAGATTTTGAAATGAAATGTATAATATTGAATAATCGTCCCGCGCAATATATTTTTGTGTTGAAGGAATTATATGATGAAATTCTATTCGAATATCTAATACAAACACTAAACACAATTTAGTGTGTGATTGATATGCTTCAGATTCAATAATCTCAACGCAGCGTAGGGGGCAAGTCTTAAGAAGTATACAGTTAAAGGAAGATTTTTTTTAAAATGGGAAATTGCACTTCTGGGGTTATTATTGAGCTGTGCAAGACATTTAATCGAAATGATATTACGTTTACACTGTCGTAAAAAAATTTCTATAAACGAGTAACACTCCATTAACGATTCACATAAATCTAAGGTTTTTATCTGAGCATGGTAAAATGCAAGATCGTCTGAAATATGTAATGAATGTTCCTTCGTCTATTTGAAGTTTTCTTTTTGACGCATTAAAGGTTTTTATTACTGAGGTAGTAGCCGATATCTGATTTTAGACGAGATTTTCGATATACCTTTTGTCTTGAATGATTTTATCAATGCATTTAATGCAGTTTGTAGTTCGAATTTGAAGAATAATATTCTGGGCGTTTGCAAAACCATCTAGTAATTATTCTAGGATCTTATTATTATTTTCGATAGCTTCTTTAATTTAAGAAATCTTTATATACGAGGAGTGTCCATTGGGTCGTTTGCCACTTTGACAGAACTTTCTTCTTGGAAGAATATTCCAAGTGTGTTGTTGATTGGTGAAATCGGAAATTGATTATTGAATTTATGTTCGGCTTTAGATTTTATTTGTGACTCTTTAACATACACTTTATCTCGAACATTATGTTCAGGTATACTAGTTACGTGTTCGTTAAACCTGCCTATATTAAAGGGATGTTCCTTAATGTTTTCGGCTATATTTGCTCTGACCATTTCTGACAAGATTAAATGAAACCTTTTGATAGATCCGTTAGGCTGAGGGTGATTTACACAAGAGAAAGTTAATTTTATGTTAAATAATGTACAAAGATCTCTGAATAGTGGGTTGCCAAATTCACGCCCGTAGTCGCAATATATTCTTGGAAGTGGAGGGGATTGGGGGGTTAGTCTCGCTCCCCCCACCACTTTTTTCATTGGTCTCCCACTTCCCGCGCCTGTACCTGCAACGCCTACTTGACTCTGCTTGATTCTGATTGGTCTTCCCCACTCTTACTTGTGCATCCGGAGGGAGATGTTTTATTTAAGTGCTAGCAGCCAACCCAACAGATCAATTCATTTTCATCTCCTTAATTTAGTCAGATGGGTTCGTTGAATACAGTACCTACCGAAGATATTATTGAACGTGTTGGTGAAGTTATTTGTTTAGCGCTAACGGCGCCATTGAGGGACATTCCGGTGGGTGATCTAAAATATATTCCTCTTAATTACTTAAGAAGATTTGTAGAAAAGAAATTACAGTTAAACTTACCGTGAGGGTGACTGCATAGATGGACCACCGCGATCTATAAAAAGGTGTTGTGGTCATGTGCAAGTTAGTGAAAGTTGTTAAAAAGTTAAGTAAAGAATTCTACTTGTTATCATTTTCTTATTGTGAGGATTCTATGCAAAGCAGACCACAATGGTGTCATTATTACGAGAAACTATCGAATGAATATGCGAGTGCTGCATCTGCATGTGACAAATATTGTGAAACATTAGAATTAATAATTAATACTTATTCATGACATAAGGGGATTGGGATTTGGTTATCATCTTCTTAAATTGAAAAAATATATTGAAGATCTCGTTCTAGTGAAAGACATTTTAAAAGAGGAAGAACTTTTAGTGTAATTATGGATTTTGAAATTTTTGAATTCATAATATCTAAAGCTTGCTCTGAATTTTATGCGTTTGACGGACAAAGCAGTGAAGCTCAAAACATTACTGTTTATTTGCACTATATGGAACATGCAGAATTATATGAACTAGCTGCTAAGTAATGTATAGATTTTCTTAAAAGTAAAAATGAAAGAAACTGCATGCATGATTTAAAACAATTAGAGTTATATATATTATGTATAAGGAAATATTTAACCAATAAAACAAATATATTTTAAGACTAATTGTTTTATTTCATAAAAAAATAGTTATACAAATGAAAAACATTTGCTAATGCACAAAAACATGGATTTTTCTGATGATAAAAGCAGCATGGTTCCAATTTCTGTAAAGCTGGCTGTTCATTAAATTCATTAACTGGTTTTTGAGAATATTCTCTGACAAACTCCGCCTTCTCTTCACCCTTAACATAACAGTCGACTTTTTCGGTTAAATTTCTGATAACCTCTCGACATCTATGATAAGGAGTAAATCCTTCATCCCAATCGATACAATGATGATTGTTGATTAGCCAAATAGCGTTGCTGTATAGTTTTGATGGTAAATGATTCATAGGAAAGGGCGCTTTAAATATGTGGTGGCTGATTTTAAACCCATCGTATGCTGCCAATTCTTTAACAATTAACTTATTGTTCTCCACTTTAAATCCTTGTATATCTACAATTACTTTCATATCTTTAAATATTGAAATTTTTTTACCATTTCAAATTTTAATTGGTATTCTTCTATCTGTTTCTTTAACTCTTGTAATTTGTATTGAAAAATGATTAACCGATGCATATAATCCATAATGAAAGAAATTTCTTTGTGTCATGCTATAAATATTAAAACTGACGCATGCGTATTTAAGTTGTTTAACTATTTTTGTTAGAGAATTATAGCTAAATATTTTATCCTGGAAGATGAGACAATAAACAAAGGTATTTTTTTGAATATTTTCATTTGTTTCAAATTCAACTCTTATAACTACAGAACCACTTTGAAACGATTCCTTCTGATGAGAGCAATCAATGTGTGAAATAGGGGAAGTTGTCTTAAATTTTTCTGGCGCAAAAATTTTTGTCTTCCATAGTAAGAATTTCTAAAATTGGCAAACATTTCATATAGAGCAGAAAATGTGTTGTCTTTAAAATTTAAATATAAATCGTGATATGGATATCTCTCAGAATTTAAAAAAATTCTTATGTTTGTTAGGTCAACGTTATCAAATTGACTCATGTCCTTTTTTAATTTTCCTTTTCGATCTACTTGGAAGGCAATAACAGCATGACGGGGCGCGGCGTCTCCAGTTTACTAGTTGTTTTTACCGGCCATGTATGACGCGTTGCTTCAGTTAATTCGGAATATTCGACACATTCCCAGCTTCGAAACCCTAACAATATTTCCTTGTTGGTTTCTAATATTTTCGTTAAGGCAAGTTGTTGAGGAATATCTACCTCGATATGTGGCACTTTCCAATACAATTTTTCAATCGTGACTTTTGGAGTAGGAAATTCTAATGTTTTGGGTTCCGTATCATCTATAAAGAGTACAGCATCTAAATCATTACTTGCTCTGATGAGTACTAATTCTTGCTTCATATTTAAAATAATTTTTTTATAATCCTCGAAGAATCCAAGTAGCATCTTTAGGGGTATCGATACATACTACCCAGCATTGTGAAGCTCTACGCTTTCATTGTTATTGAAGATAAATATCCTTTGAGTGTTGATGTTAAACTAACATTTCTTACAGAGTCTATAGTTACTCCATTTAATTCATAACGTATTTCCCGAAACAAAAACGCAATACCATTGTTGACAAATCTTAATTTTTTTGTATATTTTCCTTCTTGATTAGCGAGATTTCCTTCTATATATAGAATACTTTCTGAAGGTAATGTGTATCTGTCTAATTCTTGGATTGGAATACGTATTTCATCATTATAATCAAATTTTGAAGAAATTAATGGTTGATAGATATTTAATTCTAAGCCAATTACAGAGTTGTCAACATATAGACTTTCATTAACGTTTAAAATATCCATTATTTAAAACTTTAAAACCCAAGGATTTCAGAAACTGATGATTTTTTGTTGTTAACCGTTTGATGTTTTTGGAACTACTAACTTTGTGGTTAGGTTTTTCTTTTTTATAAGATTTACTTACGGTAATAGGTTGAAATTTAGATACAAATGGTCTATTATATCTAATAACCATTGTTGATAGTTTTTAAATGTAATCTTACGGTAATGGTTTCGTTTCTGAAATTTATAAGGTGACCGTCTTGATCAATTATTTTTACGGTAATGTTGTTGATTGTTTGAACGCTAATTGGAAAGTATAATATCTATATGTAATATATGGGTAATGGTGATTCCACTATTTTATACCCTGGTGGTACCTTTGGAAAAAATTGGTGAATTATGTCAACTGGTTTGCCATTGTTAAATGGACCTACACAAATGTTACAATCAATACAAATAGCATTAACCTTGGAATTATTTACAACATTGTCAGATTCACTCCATTCATGAGGCTTAATTTTCCGTTTATTAAAACCTAAAAGGTTTCCTATTGAATCATCTTTTGTGAAATCAATTTATTTACTGCATTTTAGGGTATTGAGATTTGTCGTTAATCTAAACGAAGCGGGTTCTATAATAAAAATTTCATGCAGTTTGTTATTTATCAATGTACTTAAGTCTTTTATGTCATAAGTTCCATCCGGAATAACAATCACTTTACCATCTATGTAAATTTTATTGTTTCCATCCTCTATATTAGGGATACTCATAAATGACTCAAAATCAGCTAAACCTAATAAATATTGCCTGTCGTCATCCAAATAGATGGGAGGATTAAAATCATATGATAAAATAGAAGAATTCCCTGTAAACGTAAATGTTGTAGACATTCTGTTAATTTTTAAGAAATGCCGTAATAATTTATTTCATGTGCTTATATAGAAAACTAAGAGCTAGCTGTCCACAATTATAGTTACTAAATTTTTGTTTGACCTCATAGGTTTAATATATATTTACACCTTTATTTGTATTAAAATATTGGATCAACTCAAGAGGTAGTTTGAGATTACCATAACTATCAAAATACACGACATCTTTTTGCTTTTTTATGTAAGCTACCCAATGAGAACCATAATTTTTTTCACTGTCCAAATTAACAATACCAGTTTCTTTTTGTCTAATTTTTCACGGGAGATTATAACGCATAAAAACACCTCTAAAATTAGGTATTTCTAAAATGTTTGCATATTTCATTATATCAATGTTGGTTAAAGCTCTTTGCGGAAAATTTATTTGAGCCTTTTTTTTAATGTTTTTTTTACAGAGCCCCTTTATAGGGCTTAATGAACAATCGTTTTCCTTTTCTATATGGCTTTACAAATAGACTTTTTCCGGCTGCAACGTTTTCCATAGCTTTGTTATGACGTTGAGTTTCTTCAAGCAATTGTCTTGATGCTTTTACATCATTAACAGCTTTAGCAATTCCGGCTGCACCACCTCCCAATGCACCGAGGGCACCCAAAATTGGAAGCAAAAGAGGTAAAAATCCACCAATTTTTTTTGGAGTTTTTATAACGCTTTTTTTTATCCTGAGTTTTCATTTGGATGTCTTAACACCAATACCAAACTTTTTTTTTTCCTTTCATAATACCTGTAACCATCAAAGCTGCAGTTTGTTCACCCAGCGATGAATCCTTAGCCTTTACTCTTTGACAAGCCGTATCTGCTAAAATCTTATCTGCTTCGTGTCTGTTTGATAAATCGTTAGATTGCGAGTACGCTATGTCATGATCTTTACAAGCATCGTCTAAAGGATTTATGCCACTATCCCCCCTACTTAATCTTTTTTCCAACTTTGTTCCCGGACCGCAATAGTTATAACCAGGAATGTGTAGTTCAACAGGTAGACTATTAATAAGTTTATTTACTAAACCCGTACCTTTCTTCTTGCTCTTCTTATTGGATGTAATCGAGTAAGGGTTGTGTATGATTATTTTATAATTTTTTTAAACTGAGTCGATAGAGCTGCTCGTCTTCTATAAATAGTAAAACGGGCAGCAAATTGACTTGGCTGTTTTTTTTATAAATACATATTATTTAGAATGTTATGTCAGTTATTGTTGACGATGTGGATTGAAAAGCAAGCTTTTTCTTTACCTATTAAAAACCATGATGAAAAAATCTTAAACAAACCATTTAGAAAACATGGCGATCCCTTTGGTGGAGAATCAAAGAGATGTCTTGTTGTAGGAGCATCAGGGGTTGGCAAAACGGACTCCATTCTCACATTACTTGAACATCCAAACGGAATAAGATTCGAAAATATTTATTTATACTCAAAATCGTTACATCAACCCCAGTATGAGTATTTAAGAAATTTGCTAAAACCTATTAAAGAGATTGGTTATTTTGAATATGACAATAATGAAAATATTATATCCCCTCACGATATTAAACCAAATTCAGTTATTATATTTGATGACATTCCATGTCAGAATCAAACTGTTATAAGGGACTATTTTACATTTGGGAGACATAAAAATACGGATTGCTTTTTCATTTTTCAAGGTTATTCATCAATTCTCAAGAGGCTTATACGTGAAAATGCAAATCTCTTAATTTTATTTAAACAGGACCTAACTAGTTTAAAACACATATATAATGACCATTGCATGATGGATATGACATTTGAGGAATTTAAAGCTCTCTGTGAACACTGTTGGAAAGAAGACGTTCGTTATAATCGATAAGGACTGTCCCTTAAATTCTGGCAGATATAGAAGCAGGTTCGATTCATTCATAAACACTTATAAACATGGATAAACGACTAGCAAAAGAGTTAGTTAAATCAAGAAGAGCATTAAAACAAAAATATCAAGCATTAAAGTCAGAAGTCTCAACGACTCAAAGCCAATTAGAGAAAACATATCAACCGATAACACAACCACTACAGCAAATAATTTCAAATATTGCAAAAACGGAACCAACTGACATATAAGAAGAACCTCATACTTTTAAGGAATTTTATAGTACTTCTACTCCAACAAGGACAGCTAAGAGAAAAACCGGGAAAACTCCCGTTTTACCTACTGAGTTACCATCATTTTTTGATAGGAGTATTGCATCGACTAGTAATTGCCCTACCATTCAAGAAACAAGCACAGTAGCTGAAACTACACCCCCATCGGGTGATAGTACTGTAGAGAATTTAAATATCTCTGATATTTTAGAGCAAACTAGACAAACAATTTAACAATACGTTGACACTCCGGGATATAAAGATTGGTTGGAAAATTTTGATGAATTGCCAAGATAATATATCGATGAAGGTGTTAGGGATACAAGACATATATTTGATCACAATTATGGTATTGTTCATGATTTGGAAGCAAACAAATTTCTTTTAGGGACAACAATGAAACCAGTTAAAATTATTAATAAAAATATAAAAGTTGAGGGTGTAACCTACAAAGGCACTCCAGGTTTATATGAACTACTTTTTAAAAATATAACCCATTGGTTACAAGAATATAAGACTTAGATCAGTATATGGACATTCTATCAAGAACTAATGCATATCGCAGAAATCACGACCGTAATGAGCAAGTTCAAGGTAACGGTTCAGTCAAATATGTAACTATTATAGGACCGTACTTACAAACCAAAGGGGTAACGAAAACAAAAAATATTAAAACACCTGCAAAAAATCTCATAGAAGCATTTAGTAGACCTAAGGCTCCATATAGGCAAACAAGGCAGAAACAGGGAATGGGGATATTGAAACTTAACAAAACAGATACGGACTATGTATATTGGGACAACATCAACGAACTTGTTGATAGACTTAGACTTTTAATGGCTTCTCGGGTTGCCGGGCATACTGGACATAATAATGAAATAATCTCAATTATTGAAGAATTACGAGAAGCCAAAGTAATTCTATAAATAAAAGTTTTTGAAGTAAAAAGCAACAGTTGCATATTATATATTGAGTATGTCGGTAAATAAATTTGGAACTCATATCCTAAATGCCAATGAAGACTTATATTACTTTTGCATCCTTCCCATGGTTCTTGGACATTCGACAAAATCAATTAATCTACCGAATGGTGAAACAAGACGTTGTTTTACTATTAGCGGCGATGAAACTACTTTAGCGTTTCCATTTCCAGAAGCAGAAGTGATAAGAGTTCACTGTAGTAAAGACATAGATTTTATCATAAATAACAATATATTTAGTTCGGTTGAACTATTAGGTCATAAACTCGGTAATGGTGATAATATTTCTGTTGTAAGATCTCTTAAATATTCTGCATCGCCTGGAGTCTTATACGCAGGATTGGTTTTAAAGTGTAAGACTGAAAATGAATAAAATTAAGGAGGATGTCGTTAATGAATTACATAGACCCGCTAGAAGAAATTTTAAAAGAAGAGTAATCGTAAAAGGGCTTAATGATTTGTTTCAAGCAGATTTAGTTGAAATGCAACCTTACTCAAAATTTAATAGAGGATATAGATATATATTAGTGGTAATCAATACTTTTTCTAAATTCGTTTAAGCGCTACCTATTAAAACAAAAAATGGTAAAGAGGTGGCTGCAACAATGAAAAAAATTCTCAAATACTTAAAAGAAGCCCCTTACACCTGCAAGGTGTTCCAAAAAATATACAAACAGATAAAGGAACAGAATTTTATTCCAAAGATTTTCAGAAGCTAATGGAACAGTTTAAAATCAATCACTATAGTACTTTTTCTAATTTGAAAGCAAGTATCGTTGAGCGAGTGAACCGAACATTAAAGAATAACACGTGGAAAAAGTTTAGTCTTCAAGGAAATTATAAATGGTTAGATATATTGCCTGATATTGTTAGTGTGTACAATAATACAGTACATTCTACAATTGGTAAAAAACCTAATGCTGTTAAAAAGAGAAATGAAAAAAATATATTGAAATCATCATTTACTCATATGAAAACAGTTGATCCTGATTTAAAAAAATTTAAAGTTGGTGACTTTGTTCGTATAAGCAAACACAGAGAATTTTTTCCTAAAGGGTACACACCCAACTGGTCAAATGAAATTTTTAGAATAAAAAAGTGACAACTTACAAATCCTGCAACCTATTTACTTGAAGATGAAAACATATCAGAAATTCAAGGAGGCTTTTACGGAAAGGAATTACAAAAAGTCAGACATTCAGACATATACTTAATGGAAAAAGTAATAAGAAGAAAAGGAAATAAGGTGTTAGTTAAATGGTTGGGATTAGACAAAACAGATAACTCATGGATATTAAAAAAGGATATTTTGTACAATATTCATCAAAAAAACACATTTTTTTATATTAATATTGTTTTATTTTATAATCCTATTTAACATATTATTTAAAACAGGTTTTAAAATAATTTCACATAATTCAATTCGTCTTTTAAAATGTTGTTGGTCTACAAACTCTTGAGGCGACATACGGGATTTTCTATATGCAAACGTCCATGCATGCATCGTATGAAGTTGATTTTTAGTTTCATCAAAACTTATTGATTTCTTCATAATATTTTCTTTCTCTTAATTTTTGTTCGAGCTGGATTGGATGCATTAGTAATAATTCCAGCATAGTACAAACATTCTCACTATTGGGATTTTCACTTGGCGACAGAGCATCATATACTTTTTGAAGACAATTGGTTTCGGAAAACAGACTGTTCTTAAAAATGTCGAAGTAACTGTTAAATTGCTGTTTTTGTAAAATATTTAATCTGTATTCGATTAAAGGTATTTGTTCCCATAATCTGCATACAGTTTCATTTCCAAAACAGACGTAATCATCATGTTTTGTAATCCTCACTATTGGCATTTCACCAAATTTCTGAAAAAAGAATGGACATATTTTTCAAAAATATAGTTTCTTGAAAGGCGTTTGATGAGAAAAAGTAATTTGTTATAACACCCTGATATTTTAGTAGGTTTTTCCAATCATCCTTACTTAGAACAATAGATTGGTTCTTGTTTCCACCAAATTCAACACATGGCGTAACACAAACTTTGATTTGGATTTATTTAAAAGGTACTGTTTAGAATTTACTATGGTTTGTTTTTCAATAGAATGTATAGAGGTTTTAAACACATTGGACTTTACTCTTTGAGGGCTGAACATTATGAGACCGTAGAATAGAGAAACTAACTAAATAATGATTTGCGGCACATTTTTATAGTCTACTGTCCCCTCCACTTAAATGAAGGAGGGAGATTACTTAACGTTGGAGGAGATAAAAATTAAACTACAAAAAACAAAATACTAAAACTTTTAATTCAGGTTTTCAAATACATTTCAAAAGCAACGTAAGATGAAATAATTGATATTAAAGTCAGAAACAATAATATTATATAAAAATATACATAATTACAATTATGTTTTTTATGAACAAATTCTATCCATTTTGAATAAATGACAGGCTTTTTATCAAAGAAATATTTAATCTTCATATAATTATTAACACTTAAATCATTTTCTGAAATATTATAAGTAAACAAATGTGAGTTTCCATCTATGTAAATCATTCTCATTTGCTTATAACAATCAGTTTCATTTTTATTCTTATTGATGCATACGTCGGCTCTAATTGTGTTAGGAATATGATTAACACATAGTATTCTGCCAACAAGGGAGACTAACACGACTAATGAAGTAGCAGTCATTGTTCTAAAGCAACTAAATAATATTGTTTGTTACAACATTTTATATATTCACACAAATTAGTGAAATAGATTATCAATGAAACAAATTTTATAAAACTATATTGAACTTTTATTGCGAGTCTCTTCTAAACATCGTCTTTTAGATTTGGGTTCTAGTTCAGATTGTAAAATAGATACATTTTTAATCATTGATTCTATATGGACAATATCTTTGTGACCCCATGCTAAAGTTTTTGTGGTATTTGAAAGACGATATCTTTTATCGTCATGACTTGTCAAGGCTAGTTTGTAGGTGTACATTGTGCAGTATACTTTTTGACCTTTTTCCACAACATCTTTATAATCTGATAAGTTTAATTGTTTTTGTACGGCCGATTTACGAATACCTTTTGCCTTTTTATCTAAACTATTTTTGGTCTTTACACAGTATGCCTTAGCACCGATACCAAAAACACTTTCTAAAGGTACACCTTTATATTCATCCTTAAATTTACCAACCACTGATGTGGATATCGGCATATTATGAATATTTGGTTCAGGATAGTTAGAGTTGTCAAATTGATCCAAATTTTGCTTCATATCTTCATAAAAATTTTCCGTTTCAATTTCTAGTATTAAAGAATCAGTATCAGTGTACAATAAACTTACCTTATCTCCATATTTGAATTTTAAATATCCGTAATAAAAAACATACATTACAGTTTTTGCAATATCCAATATACTCATTCCAACATAAATGGGCTTATTATATTCGATACATATCTATTGGAGTTGAATAGCTACTAGATTTTCTGAAAAAATTTTTAAATCTTTAAATTGAGGTTTTGCAATTAATTTCTCAGCACTTAATTTGTTTCGCTCTTTCTTCCATTGAGTTACTAGCTTAATATCTACACGGTTATCGACATTCTCCATAGTTTTACCAAAAATACTGTTATTTGCCAATTTGTACGAATTTTTTTGAAGCATTTCGTAAATTAGTATTCAAATCAATATATTTAGCTAACCATGGCGATTGTGTAAATTTAATTCCCCTGTGTATTTTGAGAAGCTTAAGTCCAAATTTTAAGCTTTGCTTCAAAGCACGATAATGAAGAACATAATTGTACTTAGTTTAGTTTAGAATACTTGGAAATTGGTGGCTTAAATTGTTCGGGGCAGAGCGGAAAGTCGTTATGGCTTTCATGTAAATTCTGAGGATATTCTAAGTCAACTTCAAATACATGACCCGTAGATGATGTATCCGAAATATTTAAAATATTAACTTCATTAATTTCATCCTCAGATAGCCAAAGTTTTTTTCTGGCAAATACTGTTTCATTGCAAAACCATACAAATTTGTTGCATCTAAATAGGCAATATATTTTGTTGGATACTTAGGATTGAAATTATCAAGAAAAGGATTATTTGCCTCCGATTTTCGAGCTGAACAAGTACTAACTCCCCGCGAACCCCTTTTTTGAAGAAATGAAGCATATCTGGATCAGTCAATAATTCCAATTCTACATTTGTAAATTTAATTATAGCATCCCAACACATTGAAGGGCTTGTTGGATAGTTCACAGGATCTAATTTATAAGTTTTATAACAAGTATTTCTATAATTTTCAAAAACATCGGCTAAAAGGAGAACGTCAGATTTCAAATATATATCTGAATATTCACCTATCGTGGAGCAATTGAATACATTCCATACCTCTTTAGCTCTAATGTAATCTTCATTACTAATATTTTCATCAATTAAATCATTATAAAATTTATCAATAGCGGGCAAAGATTTATCATCCAACTTTTCGTAAGTCAATATATGAATAAGGAAAAACTCCTTTTTGCCTAACATATTTAAATTGCTCTGTGTCTGAAAAATGTTTCCTAATTTCAAGACATTAAGAATTATCTAAAATATTAGATAGTGATTCAAGAGATTCTGGTAAAAACTGAAATGAGTATAAATCGTAAATTTAAGTAAACTATCTTCTTATTTTTAGAGTCATACGTGTTTACCATAATTTTTTTACTAAAAGAAATATATTTTTCTTTGTTTTGAACAATAACGCTAATTGATTCTTTATTGTTACATAATGACTTAATAAATAGATGAGAATCGTAATTCTTTAGATTATGAAAAATTATTGGAATGTAAGTTGGAGGTATGAAATGTAAATTACAAGTAGAATGAGCCGCGCCCCTATAGTTACCGCTAAAATGACAGTGGTCCTTACATTTTTTAAAATTTCCGTCTGAAAAAGGTTTTTTACATATATAACACACAAATGCATTTTCAAATTCTTTTTGTTGCAAACTAAATAACTTATTCATAGGCTTTTGATTTCTAAAATAATAGTTATAAAGGTTTTTCACATCAAGTTCAATATATTCAATAAACTTTTCAGCACGATCAGTTCCACGACAAAGTTTTAAAGATGTGAAATTTTTATCAAATGATGATTTAATGTAATAAGCGAACGAATATGGAACATGTTCAGCAGTTTTAACTGTATAGGAAGTTGTAGGATCAAGCTTTTCGTTCTCAACGTTTTTTAAATAGTACTCGAAATCAGCATAAATTACAAAAAGTGCTTTATACTGCTTTTGAATATTTTGAAACTTTAATATGTTTTCTGGAATTTGATTTCCAAACTTATCTAAAATAAGTTCATCTGAAGGATATTCAATTCGAACAGATGTGCAATCATATAAGTGTCTTTGTAATTTTGCATAGGTACCAAAATATTGTAAACATCTTTCACACAAATTTTTTCTAAAATTCTTTTTTGACAGTTGTTTTAAAAGTAATTTAGATAAATCTTTTATCCAACAATAATGACTATTACCGTCATCAGAAGTATTTAAAAGTAGATTGATATGTAAATTCTTTTTATATCTATTATAGTGTAATGGTCCTACAATCTCATTTACATATACTTCATTTCTAAAAAAATTCTCAACCCCATAGACATTTATGGATAAATTATTTTTGTTTTCAAAACTACTTATCTGCTCTAATTTAACTGGAAAATTAATACCTGTAAAATCAAAGATAGTTCTGAAGTCCGGGCACGAGGAAGTTTTCGTAGGGTCACCTGAAGGTCTACATATTGCTGATACAACGGCATATGCAAAACAGAAATCATCTCCATTCAAAATGTTTACCAAACTTGGAACAACCTTGGAACTCTGGAATTGGAATATAAGAGTAGCCACATAAAGGATTGTACTTGTTGATGTTTACTTCTAAATGGAGAATTTGTTGTAAAATCCAACCTGCAATTTAAAGAAGAAATAATTAGTATTTATTAAGAGAGACTGTTGTAAATAAACATAAATTGAAGCAATAGCGTTGAAATGTTAAAATGTTTGCAAGTAATTATTAACTTACCAGAATCTCGTTCAGGTAGTTCATCTGCCTTGGTTGTTAGAATTTTGAATAATTCGTCATAGAGATTATTTAAATCAGTCGTCTCAGTCACGTTATGGAAGGCTATTTTGAATGATTTAACGGATGTAGACTTCAAAACTGGCGAGTAGTATATACCAAATAATTCTGCATTTATCTTAACGCATCTATATAATTGCTGTTGCTGGCGAATTAATGTTACGACTTTCTTGGAAATTTGTTGCTGAAACTTTTTAAGGTTGACATGCATTTTGGGCGAGTAAACCTTGTATGCAGCAATTCGAGACTTAAAAGCACTTCTATTAAGGTCTATTCCATTTCCATATTTAATAGTAGTGTTTTTGTTCTTAAATGAGAGTTCCAAGCATTAAAATTAATATCAGCTTTACAGTCTTCGCAATGGCGAGTTGCATTATTCCTGAAGAATTTTCCACCAACTGATTTTGGTTTTTTTCATTACATTTGTTTCGTCGTCAGAAGATTCAGAAGCAGAACGTTTTCGTTTGTTCTGAACTTCTTTATATTCGACAATTTCACACGAATTGAGGTGAGGTTTCGGTGGACTATGGTTGCAATTTTGAACAACATTGCACACCTAAACATCACCTACAATTTCGTTACAGGTTTGATCGAACACCGCTATTGATTTTTGGTGGAAATGTAATTTAGGAGCTGGTTGGTATTCGTCCCTGATTTTTTTAACCTCAGTAACGGTCTCTGTTGAATCTTCTGACGACGAAACAGAAATTGGTGAGTAGACATTTTGCTCTACCATTTTCACCCTGTTTCCCCTCAACTCCCTGGCTCGAATAAACATCATTGACTAGCATTTCAAACTTTCGATTTTCTAAATTAATTTCCTCCTTATCAACAGTGAAATATTTTGAGGAGGCCTGTCTAAGACTGTCTAATGATTCATTGACTGGATTAATATCTGAATTAAATTCCCCAAAGCTCGCCATTTCTTCAAAATTTATTGTTGAAATCAATTCAGGGTGAACTGCATTATTTTGATTATTAAAAATTGTAACTAAATTGTTTATAATTGTAGCGTCATCGATACCACCAATTTCTGATTGAGTATTATCCATGTTCTCATTAAAATATTTTTCTAACGCGTCCGGTTTTAATTGATACCAATGATAATCCATTAAATCATGGACTGGGCAAGTCTCTTCCAAATCAAATAAGGTAAAATCAAATTCAAAATGAAAGTCAGTTAATGAATTCATAGTGGTAAAAAATAAAAATCAAACCTGCAAAAAACACAAAACGAAAGAAAGCTGTAAACTAGATCACACAATGTAGGATAAATTTTCAACACTCAAAACATAAAATTTAGGGGTAGGATAACTAGGGATTTGCAGTCTAAAAGGCACGAAAACACAATTACACAAGAGAATTCACCGCAGACACTGAGAAGCACGAAAGGAACTGGCGTACAATAAATACGACTTTCAACTGACGGTACATGTAAACTCAAAAGCCGCTTAAAACCACTTCTTGTTAAGTCACGCCCACTGGCAAGGTTGGTGGCTGGTACAGCGTGGTACCAAGGTCAACTGGTGTCAAATACCTCCCGACGTGAACTCGACAACTATACATCCTTTTTTTATTTTACTTTTTTTTCAACTCTTTTTTTTTTCAACTCGACTTTTTTTTTTTTTCAACTCTACTTTTTTTTTCCAATTTTGGGAGTGGTTCTTTGTTGGTAAGTGACAGGGTGGTACTTGTACGTTTTGGGAATGTCTCTTTTGTGCTTTATATTTTCGTGATTCTACTGCAATATTCAGTCTTTGTCATTTGATTCAGTCTAGATTGTTTTGTATCAAAATGTCGTGTGTGCCAAACGAACTAACAACTTCAGTTGAAGTACCAATATCCGAAAAAATGTGGTGTATACCGGAGAAACCAACAACTTCAGTAGAAGTACCAATATCCCCCAAAATGTGGTGGTTACCGGAGGAACCAGGAACAGCTTCTGCCATAATACCAATGTCTCCCGAAATGTGGTGTGTAACGGACGAACTAACAACTTCAGTTGAAGTGCCAATGTTCCCAAAAATGTGGTTTGTACCGGACGAGCTAACAACTTCAGTACCAATATCACTCAGAATGTGGTGTTCACAGGAGGAACCAGGAACATCTGCCGAAATATCAATGTCCCCCAAAAAGTGGTGTTTACCAGAGGTACTAGAAACAACTTCAGCCGGAGTATCCATGACTCCACATCGACAACAGTGGTTGATGTCACCAGAGCTTACACAAACAGAAACATCACCCCCAGCATCAGCTTCATCAGAATGGTCAGAAAGTGTGGATGAGGTCGTGACTTCTGCACAATTTAGGACTTTTATTTGGTATAAAAGTAAGCAATGGACCTATTCAAATAGATATTGTGCCGTTAGTGTCAATCCCAATGTGTGGCAAGAGAAAACAACCCAAAAGGTTGTGCAAAAGACCGTTCAATTATAAATATAATTTTCAGTTTTAGGAGCAGAAGACTATTATAATTTATAGTGTTAAATGTAAATTACCATTATAATACAATACAAAGTGCAAAAGGTAATTTCAAATATATTTTTTAGTAATATTAATTCGATGTATAATATATATTCTTAAATTTTATTTTGTTTCTTTTTTTACGTCCGCATTTAATTGGTAACAAAACGTACTAAGGAGCATATCAAATATGGAAGTGTGTGGGGCTAAAAAAAAATTATGTATGATAATAATATTCTTTATTATGTGTTTAAACAAAAATTAATTATATTTGGTTATATTTTATTAATAATTAAATTGTCTTGTGATAAATCTACATCTATTTTTTTTCATTTAACAAGTTTTATAACAATTTTTATAATCATATAATATTTTTACGTTAGCCAAGGTACAATGCCAAGGACTTAAATTTTTACGAAAATAACATTCTGGAATTTTCTTAAATTTGCTTAGTTTGGGTTCCTCGTTGACTGGAATGCTTATCATCAGCTCTGGGATGAAATTTTTTTTTTAAAAGTCTCTTTTTAATGCCTTTGACATAGATCTTCGGACTAGTATATATCTTGACAATATTCTTAAGGATTTCATCTATTTCATTTAATTCCTTATATCCAATGTCACATTCCAACCCATGATATTCTTCAGACCAATCAACTATTTCTTGATCCTTGGCAGATAACATGGTTCTTTTAAATGGTGACTTAAAAAGAAAATTAGACCAGCGTACACCATCGCAGATAGCAAGCTCATTTGAGACCAAGCCAAATAAACAATTATAACCTTGAATGTCCACGAATAGTTCTGAATAGCACTCGACCATGATTAGTCTCCTACTATTAATTTTAAAGGTTATTCTGCATTTTTATTTTTAAAATAATTTTTGTCCACTAAATGGTTTCTAATTTTTTTTACACTTCACTGCATATTCTACTGCTTTTTTATAGTGCGTAGAAAAAAAAACTCCTAGGTAATTTTTTGTTACTGCATATATTTACAAGTCCTCCACTATAATCCCATCATTCTATCCTTTTCAAAATGTATTGTATCTTTTTTTGCTTAACTTGATTCAAAATTACTTTTGTCCACTAAATGGTTTTCAATTTTTTTCACTTCAGTTTTATTACACACTATACAAATTTCAGGGGGCGCAAGTCTTTTTCACAACATTCCATTGCTCTTTTGTAATGTGTAGACATAAAACTGTGTTTGCCAAGGGGTGCTTCTAATGGTGCAAATAATAGCATCGTAAGCACAAACTATAAGCACCACCAAACGAAGACATTATGACGGCATAATCTTGGAAGACACAAACTTCGCGGCGTAGATAATTTGGTTTAACAGCATCACTAGCACTTATTTTTTTAATATTTACAAGATCTTTTTCACCACAACCGGCATCAAAGAAATTATGTATCCCCTCATCTTCACTATCGTCTTGAACCTCTTCAAAATTGTTCTTATCTAAATCGGCTAACCATGCTTGTTTAACGTCGAAAATGTTTCTTCCTCCAACCGTGAAATATAGTATTTCATCTTCGTACATTGAAGACATTTTTTCCAATTGCTCAAAATGTAGATCACTAGATTCTTGCAAAACAACGTGGCGACAATTCATTTTAATTAACATATATTTTTTAACTTCGTTACTTTTAAAAATACTGATACTACAGTAAGAATGAATTGTTCTGTTGGCTGCTAACACTTAAATAAAACGTCTCCCTCCGGATGCACACGTAAGAGTGGGGAAGACCAATCAGAATCAAGCAGAGTCAAGTAGGCGTGGCAGGGACAGGCGCAGGAAGTGGGAGACCAATGAAAAAAGTGGTGGGAGGAGCGAGACTAACCCCCCAATCCCTTCTACTTACCGAAATGCTGGAAAAAGATTAATAAACTATTTACAATAATTGTCGATACTTTATTGTCTTCAATAAGCCTGTTTAAATTTTGTAAGTTCGTCTCGAATTATGCGTAATATCTGGTTGGATATTCGAACATGTCAATGTGGATTTCGTCGCTTCCGTTATGAAGAGAGGTGTATGCTCTTATGCGCCTGACTCTCTCGTTAAGTCCCCAATACAAAGTAGTTTTGCCCGAATGGTAGTGTTCTAGAATTTGGGGTATTTCGTCGGCCTTTAAACTTTTTACAACATTTTAGCAGATTTTAAGTATTTCTTTGTCGGCAAAAAGAATGAGAAAATTTGGAAAACAGGTAGTGCTAGGTTATTTTATACGTAATACATTTTGAAAGGTTCGAATTCATTTTTGCTATCATTTTCATTTGTTACATATTTTTATTATTTCCCTGCCCTTTTTTATTTTATTTTTCAATGAAGCTATTTAGAAAGGGGACGTATAATAAATGATTCCTTAACACATTGGCACTTTCTATCCTTTAAACAATGTCTTAATTAAATTTCTCTCATCTCATCTTTGCGGAAAAATCATCAACTCCATTTTATAAATACGGTCCTAGATTAGTAACCCCACTATCAAAAAATCCTTGACCTTCCCAAATAATCAATCATGTGACTAGTGCAGAATTTTTTTTTCAATTCTTCTATTCTTTTTAGGAGGTATTCAATTTGGCATTATTTAAAACACAAAACAAATATTTCATTATGAAATCGTATTTGCTTTATTAATAATTGCAACATAAACTGTATGCAGTTTTACGTCTTTAAATTTTCCAAATCCTAATTTTCATGTTATCCATTCCTTTAGAAAAAAATCTTAAAGCCCGCTATTCACTATGTCGCTCGTATCGTTCATTCGATCCGTCCATTCATATGAATGAACAAATGGACGAATATATCATCTATACTATTCATCAATTTTTATTTAACACGTTCACATAGATTTCATGTGTCTCGAATGTTTAAGAATACATTAAAAACAAAAAATTTACAAACCAATCAAAAAGTTATACTTTCTCTTTTTTATTCTATCAAATCAAAATTACAGCCAGGGCCGTTTCTAAAATTTTTTGCCAACGAAGCGGGATATGCAAAACTACATATGTCTGGTGAAAATAAGCGACTCAAGAAAGTTTTTTTTTCCATTTCGAAATTTAATTTCGTAAGTTTTTGTCACGTCTTTGTTTCTAGGCTGCCTTTGATTAGTAAACAAATGACTATCGTATAAGTCAGAGTTTAAAGAGAAACTGACAAAATCTATTTAGTTTTTCAATGTTGCTGAAACCGCAAGGCAATTAGATAGTATATGTAGATAGTTTACAAATTATTGTACAATTTAAAAGTAATTTTTTTTTAATGGAGGCAAATATTTGTTACAAGTTTGGTAAAAACTAAGGAAGACTATTGCCAGAAGATATTGTTTTTCATAAAAAGTAATTTATTCCAAAAGCGTAAGGAGTTGCTAATGCTCTTAATATAAAATTAGACATGTCACTAAAGCTTAATCTTCTTTGAGGATATGTTGTAAGTTTAAGTTGAAGTAGCAAAAAACACTAATATTTAAATGTATGTTGGCCATTAACTAACTATTTGGATCTAATAAATATTTGTTTTAATTAGCTTTCAAATAACAAAAATTGTTATTAAAAAAGCAAGGCCTTATATAAAAAAATGAGGCTTTGAAGGGTCGCTTAAAGATAAGACCTTGGATTTTAAATATTTTATAAAGTGCAAAAATTGTCAATCTTAAAGTTTAATTTATTTTACATGTCTCTTGTAAATATCGCCAGGAAAAAATCTGGGAAAAAAATGTAAAATGGATTCTAACAAAAACAGATGGTATCGATACGTAGGAATAAAGGCTGAAAACCAAGCTATAAACATTTTTGTACCCTCACTGAATTTCTTCCCTTCTTGTTTAAATATGTTTATTTTAAAGTTACATACTAAAAGCGATAGAGCATGAATGAATTTAAAACTTGTTTTATTATAACAATTTAAAAAATGATAAAATCATCTAAAAAACCCTAAAAAGCAAAAAAAAAATTTTTTTTGTGTTGAAAATGTGACTTATGTCGACGAAAACTAATTTTTAATTACTGAATGACACAAAAAAATATATATTTATTATTGTCTTAATATCTAATACCATACGTATAATGTCTATTTACTATCTCTGTTAATCTGAAGAATCCGATTTTATAAAGCGAAATTTTCAAAACGGTACCAAATATATTTTTTTCGCTTTTTGGTGTTCTTTTTGAAGCCGCTTTTATTTTTTTAAATAACACATTTTTATGTCATTCTTTTTAGTTTCATTTATATGAAGTTTTATTATCAAAGTCAGCTATAAAAATTTCGAAATTTTAAACTAGGTTAAAATTTTAGTTGTTTCTAATGAATAAACGTATCCTTGTGCCCAGTGCATATGAAATTTTGTTAGAATCATGGTAACTAACATTATACACATTTACACATTATTACCATTTAATGCATATACTTATAGAGAATCAGCAATACACATTGTCAAAAATTAAAATGATTAGTACAATTGAACATTTTGTCATTTAAAAATATTTTTACTCTAACTCCAATAACTACTGTCCCTCTTCATACACTCCACTTAATAAGGAAAAAAAAAAACGTTTGTACCAAAATTAAATATTTTTAACATTCATTAAAATTTTAATAACCATAATAATCTGACGGGAAAGTAGATTCCACCCCTTCCGCTATATCAGGGTATGTACCTCAAAGTATGTCCAAATTCATTTTTGGTTACTACATTTCATTTATCAAATTTTAAGGTATTTCTCACCTGACGCAAAAACACTCTCGCAGACAGTGGCATATCAAATATCCCAAAGGCTCGTATTCCAAGTTCTTTTTTAGGCCCCTTTTAGTAAAACACCGGAAAATATTTTATTGACAAATAAATACTAATATATATTTCTGCTTTACAAAAAAAGGTCAGCTGTTTTTTCTCAACAAAAACATTACAAAACTCGTCTAGAACATAGAATAGTTTTTTTAATTATTACTTTACAAAAACTATAAAGTATACCAATAAAAATATCTCACAAAAGTGCTATTAGGCAGTCTCACAATTGAGACAGACCTACGTAAGCGGGGAAGTAAAATTATATAAACGAAAAAAGTAAAACTACTATTTATTTACAAATTTACAACTCAATATAAAATTTACAAAAAATGAAGATGTTAAAATCTAACTTTCCTAGCTTTAGTATAAAGTTGCCACAAAAATGTAAGTTTATACATTTTTTCCGGGTCTCTTCTGCTTTCATCGGCGGATGAAAAGCTTCTTTTATTGCCAAATTCTACGTTAATTTCTCAGGCTCGAGATAGTTTAATCGCTCCATATTTAACTTCCATAAAGTTATTTCTCATTTGGCATCTTTAAATATGTCATCTTTTAATAAAGATCCTGCTCGTGAACGGTCATCCAATGAGGACTAAACAGAGCTCCTTTTCGCCTATAATCTTACCTATTAAAAAAACTGAAATATCCATTGTATATCATAGAACGAAAGCATTCACGGCTGAAGTCAATTAAGAAATCATGGTTCTTGGGATTAGACCGTGTCAAAATGGAATCACTTTCCGACGTTTCGCCTTCGATTGCACGAGGCATCTTCAGGGATCTTCACTTCACGATATCGGAACATTGAATAAGCTCGGAGAGACCCAGGCCGGCTATTTATAGTCGACCTGTGTTTACCGAAGCGTGACTCGGTGTAATGATCGGTTTCCACGTATGATGTAGACCGAAGCCCGTATCTCTATTAAAATTGTTAGGATGCTTATAAATTTCAATAGATTCTCTAATTTTGCGTTTATAAAGTCCCGAAACCGATGCAAGAACTTTGGTTTCTTTTACATTTATGACATGTCCAGTAGAATGTTGGTGTTCAGATACAGCAGATTGTACAATGTATCAGAAAGAAACAAATTGAACACGAACAGACTCAGTCATCATGGAAAAAGTTATTACTAAAATTGAAGATAAAATTAAAGAAAAAAATAAATATCTTTACATGAACTTACTTTATAATGCAAACAAAATTATCTTATAAATCTTACTTTTAGCCTCTTAAGAGCTATTTACTTCGTTTAATGGAATATTAATATTAGTACCACCTTAGTAAAAAAAAAGTATGTTATCTCTCTCAATTACAAAACAAATCTCTCACTAGGTTATTAATAAACTACTAAACAACATTTCTTTCTTGTTTATGTCTAGCGTAGTTAATTAGAGTCGCTTTCTTTATTAAGGTTTTTGTCTCTTTAAGGGCAGCTTAAATTAATCTTAATTTAATTAATTAGATTAATAAGATATCTGTATGGCTTCTAAAAATTGTCCTCTAGTAATAACATATCGTTGCCTTAACAAAGCTGATTTGGTGATGTAAAGCTGATGTTGAAGCATTTTAGAGAGAACTTTGGCATAATTTTGGTTATAGGCATACCATTTCCATTAAATTTAAAGTGTATACTAATTAAGGCGTTACTGGCTTTGTAAAATATTGTTCTCTTCGTACACAAGCATAATTCATCTTTTGTAAAAAATATTTTTAAACAGAAATATACTCCATTATAATAAAGGCGTCTATAAAAGGGGTAATAAAAGTTTTAGAGAAAGAAGTAAATGGCAAGTACGGTAAATAAAAGCGCTGACGAGAGCGGCGACCAGAGAATGTTCAAGTTCAAACTGTGGATATGCCGAGTGCAGCAACGATTATGCCGTGCAGAATATATTTGGGAAAATAAGTGACTCTGAAGAAGAAATATTTTTACTTTAAGTACTGTTATAAGAAAAGTGCAAATGTCCTGTATTTCTTATTGTAAAATTTAGGGAATATATGTTAATGAAAATAGAAACATTTAATTGTACAGGAAGGCAACTAAGAAAGACGCCATTTGTATCTCAGAAACCAATCATCACACAACGCTGAGAAAAAATATGAATTAAAAGGGGTCAAGAGAAATTGCTGGAAAATAATTTGAAGTTCTTAGGATGGTCAGTATGGGCGTCATACTAATGACAAATATCAAAGTTACCAGCAAAATAAAGCAGAAACATTATGAACAATATATACTTATTGCTCTAGATCATTATTTAAAGTGGTGAGATTTTTTGCCGTGGTCCCCTGAGGACGCTGTTTAGAAAAGAGACATTTTGTTTTTTTTTCAAAATTCAAAATTTTTGAATAAAATTGTTTTTACGCAGTTCAAAATGATATAAAAATCATACCTGATATTTTTTTAAAACCAAGAATGTTAACAATAATTTCATCAGAATCGTAATATAATGGAATTTATTTCATTAATAACAATGGTAACACTACAAATTATCAAAATGTATATATTTTGTTCATTTTTTATAATATTAATAATAATAAAAGGCCATTCTCTTCCCTTCCAATGTGTTAGACATATGTCGTGCTAAAAATACTCCGTCTCGTTTTCAGCGATACATCTTTCAAAAGAAGTGATAATTTATTCTGCAGAAAGATTCAAATGGCGGATTCTCATGGATCATTTCAATAAATATAAAGGCCACAATTATTATTTCACCTATTTTTACCAGACATCAGACCATACTCAATTATTATATAACAGTCCTCAGCTTTACCGGCCTGGATCGGACCTGTTGCATCCAATCCTGTGTAGGATTAGTTCTTGACATTCACTGCGTGTTTACTCTGCATTTCTATTAAACGTAGCTTCATTCGTCCACAAGATGTTAGAGATCATTCGAGGATCGTCTTCTACCACATTTACTTAAGCAGTAATTTAGTTTATGTTTAAGATCCTGTGGCTTGAAAACCTGGTGAACAGCACCGAGGTATAGATACAATATAAAAAAAGTTTATTATAAATGACAATGCGACAATACATTAGTCCTTTGAAGCAAATACTTCCCTATGAATTACCAATGAGTAAAAATAAATTATGAGTCATTAATTTTCTTAAATCTAATGTGGTCAAATTGTAATAAAAATTAAAAGAGTGTATTAAAATATGTTTAATATAATCCAAGCTATTTCCAATTCTGTAGAGATTATTTTGATGCGTAAATATGAAGTAATTTCAGCATATTAATAACATTTTCTTGTGTGCCGTACTCTCGACGCCTTCTATATACAGGGTGACGAATACTTCTCGCAGTTCGTAATACTTGTCGCAGTTCGTAGTTCGTCGCATTAAACGTACCGCGTGGATTCTTGCAGAGATATGTGTATTCTGTATTTACTCTGAAAAAATTTCAAGCATGTTAAAATATTCATCTTTAGAATATAATATTTTAGAAATAGCTCAAATAAACTCAGCAAAAGTCGCATGCGATAATATTTTTACACGATTCTACATTGTGAATATTTCAATATTGTTTCACAGCCTCCTTACGTTTAAGTGTTTCAGGGACTATTAGCATAGGTTTACTTATAGTTGATAATAATAAGAGTTAAAAAAGTTAAACATTTTGGTAACTAGTGTTTTTAAAATTTAACGGCCTCTAAAATATGGCATAAATTACTTCTGGTAATAGTTTAGATAATATATTTGGCTAAAAAAAGATATTGGCCTAGGGTTTTCAATAACTTGTGTGATACTTTTAACCTAGCGCCCTCCAGCGCTCGCAGCCAAAACCAGAAATACAATTTATAAAACAAATTACAAATCAACAAAGGATCCTTTCAACTTTTTATGTTAGGCGTTAGTATTACGCCCCCTTACTGTCTATCCCAGGTCCTTGAAAATAATTTCTCAATGTTCTACACCCTCTGGTTTTAAACAGCAAAATTCATTTATAAGTAAATAAATGAAAATCCTCACACATTACCCCTTGATTTCATTCCCAAATGGTTAAGAGGTTAACACTCATAATTGTTAATAGAAAGGAGGTCGAGTAGTAAGTAATTTTAAAGTGTATTGAATTGTCTTTTTATGCTAGTCTGGTAAATTTGGTTTATTAGTTACTGAAAAATCGTAGTTCAAACTTAAAAGATTTAAGTTGCCTCTTATTTAAAAAAATCTCTATATTATACTTAATGCTTGCTTGAAATTAATCTATCATGAGTTTTTCTCAGACTGCTCTTTTAAATATTTTATTAGGCCGCAATTTTGTTTTGCTGTTTTTTATTCCTACTAAAATACTACCAGTTCATTCTTATGTAAAACTTGACAGAGAGAAAGAGAGAGAGTGAGTTTTTTCAAATTACAAAATTTGTCCGCCATCTTAAATTAGTATCATAGTTTTAATAGTTCATCTCTATACTACAATTAGTTGTAAGACAATTTGAAATCAGTTCATTAAGTAGTTTTTTCAGGCTTAATTTTTAAATATTATATTAAGCCGCCAATTTGTTTCGCCATCTTGGGTTAATACCAAAATGTTACCAGGTCTTCCCCATAGTACCCATCGGGTCAATACGGTAAGTAGTTTTTTAGCTATGCCGCGAATAGACATACCGACAAATTGACAGACAGACAGACCGACGGAATCTAGAAAACATGCTTTTCGTCATCTAGGGACCCTGAAACGTACAGATCTGAAAAAATCTCGGAATGTGATTTTTTCACGAGTACAATCCTTCCCCTTTTACGAGGGAAGTAAGATGTAATTAAAAAAGTTATTAATGCAAAAAGCATTTAATCTAATAAGGCAGAATCAAGAAAGAAAGCAAAAAAGGGTAGGTGCATATTCAGTTTCATTCCGGACATCAGAGAGAAAAACAAAACATTATAATTAGACCTAAAAAAAGAATTTTTTAAAATTTCTTATTTCTAATAAAAATTAAAGTTGTTGGATTGTTAGAATAGAACAATTAATATAATACGGCAGAATCAGGGAAAGCAAAAATGGGTAGAGCATATTTAGTTTCATTCCGGACGTCAGACAGAAAGACAAAATATAGTAATTATGTCCAAAAGAAGAATTTTTAAAAATTTCTTACTTCTAGGAATTAATACAATTCTTGGATTATCTACCAATCGATTGATTGATTCACTTATCCAATTTTTTAATAACTCGATTTTCTTATGAATCGATTTTTCTAATAGTCGATTTTTCAATTATTCGTTTTCTTGATCAATCGATTACATAATCATTCAGTTAAACAATATTTTGATTAACAGTGTCGATAATCATTATTAATTTAGATAATCGCACTGCCCTAACCCGCAGTTTTAAACATTAATTTGCAATTTTTGGAACCAATTATTATATAACTAAGAAAATTGATCAAATCCAGTAACTTCTAAACCAAGAATTTTTTTGTTACTTCAATACAAGAGAATTTTGTTTTTGTTTGGTTATTGGCCTTACATACGAAGCAGTTTATTTACTTTCATTATATTAATAGTCTGCCACGCGTATTATTAGCTCTCCAAGAGTAAACTTTTTTGTTTGTTTGTTTGTTTAGACAACTTTTTATATTTTGTATTTTTTGCTTTAGTAAAGGCAGTATATTAATGAGTAAAATATTGATGTTTATTTTTCGGGCTTTTAGTTATATTTAAAATTCACTGGTCACAATTCAGTAGCATTTTGTAAATAATCTAGAAATAATTTCTTTATTTAAAACAATTATTAAAGAAAATAAAAAACCTTTAGAGTGAGTCACCTTCGGCCTATTTATTATAATATTATTTGTTTTGTGAAAAGTATTAAAACAGTAAGTACGGCTCAGTTGCTGTGAATCTACCATTAATGCACCAAGAACCCCCGTTCTACCTCGAGCGGAGGTAAATCTTGTTTGAAATAAATTTAATGTACTGACCACCTGATAGGTAGGCGGTGGCGAGCTCCATCACTAATACTCTAAAATTACCTCTCACGTATTTGGGTAGAAACATCTAAGATACCAGGGGCATGCGGTGAAATTTTAAGAAAGGGAAGCAATTTTTAGAAACTTACCTATTTGTAATGTAATTCGATTCTTCGATAATTTTTTGCAAATTCGTCAATGACGTCATTATAAAAACGTCGATGCTTCGACATATTTTGGAAAAGTTTATTTTTAATAGATAACAGCGATGTATGCGAAAGTCTCTCCTGCCCCGTTGCATTTCTCACGAATCTTTTTATACATTTAAGTGTTGAAAACTTGCGTTCTACTGATGAACTTGTGACAGGTATTGTCAATACTAATTCACACAATTTCGACACTTCGGTGTAGGCATCTTCCAGCTCCTTGTCTTTTAAAAATTGCATTAGTTCCTTAGCGTTATTTTTTGCCCTAATGTCATCAGTTTCGTAAATCACTTTTAGTTCACAGTTCTTCACAGTAACACTCGGTCGAAGAACTGGCCATAATGAAGAAGAAGAGATTTAAACGCATTTTCTGGAAAAGTTTTTCCTTTAAATGCTTCAAAATTGCAGAGCTCGAGGAATTGAAAATCATTTAAACCGTTAAATATATAGTTTATTTGGTTCTGAATTTGATCGATTATTTCATAAAAGAGGCGTTTGTATGATGTTTGAATATATCCCACCTTGTCTGTTTGAAGACGCTTGGCTTGTGGCTCTACATTTAACGTCATCGTTTTCTTCCAAAATAGGTCAAAATCATCTCTTTTTTGGCTTAACAAGGACTTAAAATCATCCACTTTTTTTAGGCAAAAAGCAATATTATTTGTTTAAGTTTGTAATATATTAAAAACATTGTCCGAGAATAGAAATATTTCTGAAAATATGTTCAACAAGTAATTAAAATTAAAATTTCGTTTCAAACAGTCTAAAAACATCCTCGAACTATTTATTGCTTCTGAGTCCCACGTTTCATTATTTTCTATTATATTCTCAAATAGTTCAATCAGTGATTCACGATTTTCAGATACTGTTAACACAAGTCTTCCATTATAGCTCCACCTAGTAGGAGCTATTTTGGGCAACCTTTTGTGGACAATGGATTGATGGACCGGGATAAAACTAAATTTAATTTATGAGCAAAACAATGGACAAACACAGCACTTGGGAAAGTTTCTCGAACTCTAGCTTGCAGATCCCTCTAATTGTCCTGCCATTTCTGCAGCTCCATCATAGCTTTGAGCAACTAATTTTTTCTCTCCATTAATTTATTTAGTAACGTTATAAACTACGGTACATAATGCATCTGCTGTACGATTTTCGAATACATTCTTAAAACCTAAAAATATCTCTTGAATACTTCCGTCTTTTTTAACGTAGCGTATTACTATAGATAATTGGCTAAAATTAGTGATATCAGTTGTTTCGTCCAGAACAATAGCAATGAACCGCGCCTCGACAATCTCCTGCTTAATTCTTTTTAGAATAATGGTTGCAACAGCGGAAATTAAATCATTTTGGATAAATGATTTTTTAAGCAATTATTATATTCAGCCATTAAACTAAGTAAATCTTGAAAATTTCCTCTATTTGAAGAAACCCTTGTTTCGTCATGACCTCTAAATCCCAATTCGTGCTGTCCGAGAAAACAAACAACATCGATAAGTCTTCTTAATATTTGCCTATTTTTATTGACTAGTTTATTGTGTGTGTTGTTTATTGACTAGTTCATTGTGACTAATTTTCAACTGTTTATTAAGGGCGTGTTCAATTCTGGTTTTGCTGAAGACTTTTTCTTTTATGACGGCCTGCAAATGCGCTTTGGATATAATGTTTCTTTTTACAGCTTTATGAAAATTGTTTAAATCGGCAAAACCTTATTCCAGAGGCCTTTTTCATTTTCAAAAAGTAAACATGGCCAACAAAATAATTTACTTATATTTTCACACCCTGTTAGCCATTTAAATTGTTCGTATTGTTTTCCGGATAAAAATGTTTAATACAGTTTTTCATTTTTGTGGTTAAATTTTTCATAGGCGGTTTTGCCCTTCCTTTGGAAATTATTTGAAGCTTATCAGCGAAGTTTGATGTTGAAAATCCCTTTATTATTAAGACACACACCACATATTCACCCACACTCTTCTTACTAAATTCTCCAACATTTTCAACGTTATTACTGACAGCCGAAGTTAACGGTATTTGCATATCCACGTCCGTATTATTGTCTTCCATATCGCACCATGTACGACGCGACGTACGTATCACACAACACACGGATAGCCGTTCACACAAAGAACCTACTCCAACGATAGCTTCCGCCCCCACTTAAGGCACGCGATTGAAATGCAAAAATTGCAAACAGCCGGTGGAAAGTTCAATAACCTACAGGACTTGGCTGCAGAGAAGCTAGCGGCCCGCATAGGTTCTATTCGATTTTCTATTGTGGCTGGGTCGGAGTCAAGGCCGTATTTATTATGGGCTTGATAATTAAGATAATATTTTAGCGTTTTTAATATAAACTAAATTAATGGTTTCCTATTTCAAAAATTACGTTTTAGAAGATGTTTTGTAATTTTTTTTGGGAAGCACTGCTTCCCTGGCTTCCATGGACTGCACGCCCCTGTAAGATACACAACATTGAGAGCTATTCCGATATCCAGCAGTATATTTAAAAGACTGATGATGATATAATGAATAAATAAAAAGTCAGAATGAACCATAATTAAAGGGAACATTTTGTTCGGATGATATTATTATAGTCGCAGGGACACTATGAGACCATCTTTGGTAGTGTGGGTTTCCCTCTTTGCATTTTTAATGTTAATATTATTTTTAGTCTTATTGCGATTTTACTGAATATAGATAATAGAATAAATCAATGCCCTAAAAAGGTTTAATGACTCTGATTCGACATATTAAAATTGTCCTAATTCTGAAAAGCAATATAATTATAAAAGCATCCAATAAAACTTGATCTAGATACATTAAAAGCTATCAAATGTTTGCTGAACATATCGATGCATAAAAATTAGTTTATGGTGTTTATTCACGGTATTCATTAAAAAGCCACATTATTCGGTCTGTTGTATTAATATAAAAGTCTTGCAATAATATACATTACCAATTTATTAACGGAATACTGATAATAAGAAAATCGTTTATTTTCAGTTTTAATATATCATATATTCAATTTAAATAAACCAATATTAGATACTTATTATAACATAGTGACAACTTCACTGGGCGTCTAAAATAAGATGACCTATCTTCTTATCTGAAGAATCATAAAGGATAAAAGAAAAATTTAAAGACACATATGCCTTTGTTTCGTTTGAAGGTTTAACTTGTTTTTATTTATACAATTCTGATGAGAATTGATAAGAACTTCTTTATTTTAACTAGGACACACTATATATTTTTCAAGTTATGATAGTGTTTTTAAAGACGAATTCAACGATATATATTAGGATATGAGTTTCTCTGCAGGTATATGGTGCTCCGTGGTAATAAAGGATCAAGCCCGGCGAAGATTTCGGATGTTCTCTTGGTAACCACAAATGTCGGTTTTAGTTCTGTTGGTTACTCTGGTGTTACTTTGTTGTATTAAGTTTTAGCGCTAGTTGTACTCGTCTCTCATCTAGTTGACTATACTGACAAAGACCTTAAGTCAGAAACACGTGTCTATAGTTAGAAAAATTTCCGTCAAACTACAAATTTTGAGTAAAAAAATATAAAACGAAGTAAGTAATTTAAAAAAAAATTATATACTTCTTTTTTGTAGTTAATAATATCATATTTTAAATAATGTTAGTTCATGATTCTTACCATTTGTTCCTGTCTTTATTTATTTTTTAGTGTACACAAGATCATTGATAAAGATTAAAATATAGCCGAAATTGGTTTTTCAAAAAAATATATATAAAAAAAGGTTCAAGAAACCTTTACATACCAGGTATAAAACAGTATAAAGATTAACAGAACATAAGTAAAAAATATAAAAATAAGAATAAGAAGCCATTTGGTAAAAATATCGCCCAAGTTACAATTAAAAATAGCGAAAGGAATGTTGTGAATTTTATTGTTACTACACATTCGGTTATTTGGTAAAAACTTGTGAATGCTTTTCCTGTAGGAAAAAAGTGGGCAAATAAAAGGTATCAGATCTACGTAAGAACACGAAAGTTTAACTTTGACAATAGTTTTTCAGAAAAAATAGTATTATGAATAAGTTTATGTCGAAATAACTCAAAAAACACAAACGTGTCGTCCAAGCTAATAAGCGAAAACCTTCACAGCAACTGATCAAGAGAAAAACCTCTAATGAATATGTACTTTATAAATAGGACACCAAATTACTGAGGCATATTCCAGTTCAGACCTTATCAAAGAGATAAATAAGATTTTTACAGGCCGAATAGTTTGAAAGTTGAGAGTAGTTTGTAAAATAATTCCAAGAAGCTTAAGATTCTTTAACTTTAAATCAGTTATGTGGGGCAGAAAAGTCTCTAAAAATATGTGGACGGGTAAGAGTGACACCATTGGTGACATGGTTAAAACTTACTAAGGTATTTTTTTATGTAAATATCATAACATTGCATTTAGACACAGTTGAATCCAGGTGATTTACAATATACCAATAATGCTCAATGTAGAGGTTTCGCTGTTGCTCAGTGCCATCAGTTTCAGTGGATAACCAATTAAAAACCATATTAAATTGTCTAAAATGCCAACATATTGCAGTTTTTATGACAGAATAGTGTTGTTAAGCCGATCAAACTAAAATTGGTAATGTTTAGTTTTTCACTTTTTTGGTAGACCTGACAGACGTTAGAACACTTCCAAATATTTGGCATTGCACGATTCGTTAGATATTTATTAAAAATTATTTACAGTGGAAAAGAGAAAATACACAATCTCGGACGACGAACGCAGGAACGCCGCGGGCCGTCTGGACTGGCGATCAACTTGGGCTTTACTTTCATTGAACTAAATACATCAGACTCATTAAAATTAGAAATATTTAAATTTAAATTCGTGAACATAAGTAGCAAAGTTACAGATATATTGGAGCGAACAAGGTAAGAACCAGCAAAAAAACTTCAAAAGCATGAACGATTTCTTCAGCTGTGGAAAGAGTTGACTCGTTAAAATTCATTATCTTTGTTATACCTGTTTTTTTATTAGGATCAAGGTGAACATCGCCTTCAACCTGCTAAATATAATATTTATATGCACAATCGATATCTATTTTCAACTAATGCCTTAACTTGGAAAAGGACTCATATTCTAGTCTACCATACTAATTCGTTTATAATTTCCCCAGTGAATAGCCTTGTACTTAATACCAGCATCAAACCAAGATGGTCAGATACGTCGATTTGTCACCCGATTCTTAGGTAGACAACTCAAATACAGAGTAAATTTTATAGTAGAAGTGTTTACGATGCTGTTCAATGTCGCTAAATTGTTAAACAAAACCAGTCGATGTTAAATGATATTTCATACATGATAAAAAAATTAGCCTTTCCAAAGCTATCAGTCGCGGTTCGCGGGTGAAAAAGTAAGTAAAGTGCAAATGAAGCAAGAAAATATCGCAATAATTTTTTTCCCAGAATTTTTTTTAATGTGGACGGGGTAGAATATTTTTTTACGACTTACCTAAATTTTGTATTCTAAATCAATTCTCCTATCCTTCGTAGCAGCAAATTTATTTATAACATCCTCATAAAATGGATGAGTTGCCCTATTCTCCTCCAGAAATTCCTTTTGAATTGACATATTGCCAAGGGAAGTAAGTCTTTCTTGAGATATTATATTTCCTGTCGATGGAATTGTCAAAATAAGGGAAAACAATTTATATGCTTAGGTAAAAATATATTTATTTGTATTAATTTTTTTCACTTGCTCTTGCAGCTATATATTCCAATTACTCTTATTGGCAAAAATAAGACCCAGCTCATTTTTAAGTCGTTGACCTTTTGAAAATATTTCCCCATATAACTGTAACAAATTTTTGAAACGGGCCAGTCGGAAAATTTAAACTATATTCGGAAAATTTAGCAGAACCTGCCAAGCATGAAAATGTAAGTTTTTCGCAGTCTTGATCTTAGTATCATTTCCATTCAAATATGGTCCAATATTTCATAAAAAAGGGTTCCATACTTAGCCCTAATTTCTTCAGGTGAAAGTTTAGCAAGCTCACGTTTGTAATGATTTATTTCTGTAATGGAATTTGCTTTACCAAACATAGTATTAAAAAAATGTTCATTTCTTTTTTGACAGAGAGCCTCACGCAGCGTTTTATATTGGATATGCAAAAATGAATGTCAAGCGATTTTTTTTTGAAGAACGTCAAATAGTATGTCCGTGACTGAGAAAATGTCATTAAACACTAATGCCAGAAACGTGAATTCAAAATCGTTCATTTCACCTAAAAATTCTTTTGCAAGGCGGATTAATTTTTCATCAGATTTGTCACAGTTTGTAATAAATTCAAAGACGTCTTTTAATTTATTCCAGTCTTGAACAATCACATTTACTTACTTCGAATTTAAAGTTGTAACAACATCATGAGAGCGTTGTATGGCGCTCGGCTCGACGTCATTACGTACGCGTTGTCATGGCAACATAGTAAAATAAAATCAATATAAAAATAAAAAAAATCATAAACTAAACATAGCACCTCCAGCAAAGTCAAAGCGGTTTGCGCCACTGTTATAGTTATTATAATAAAGTTCGACTGAAAGTTTTAAAAAGACATGCCGCCAACGGTCAAGTAAAATATTTATTCGAGATGTACAGTTTATTTTCTACCAATTAGGTGAACAAATGCTTGTAAAAACTAAAATTTTAAGAGATATATAATAAATATAATTAGATGTTTGCTTGTTTATTTTTCCTGGTGAAGTAGCACTTCACCCACTTCACCTGAATAGCCGCCGCTGAAAGCTATATAAGCCTTTGAGTTATTTTTTTGGAATCTGCCTGTTTAGATTAATACTAGCCATATAATGAAAAGAGTTTAATAAAGGAAGCTGATAATTATCAATTCCAGTCAGGGCGACATCGGCGCTACCCAAGGTACAATGCTAAGTCAAATAACCGATTTTCAGTGTTTTAGTTGTATTGATTTAGTCCTTGCAAGTTTAAAATGTGTATGAAACCGATAACTTAATTATCTTGTCTTCCATTTCTCAAGCGAAATTCTGAATAACCTGGTATGTTAAAGTCATCCAGTAAAATAATATAATGAAGATAAAAACTAAAAAAAAATACACTGCATACTCATCAGCGTTGAGATGCGGAGGTATACATATTAATACAATAAACAAAGAATTTCTTTGTGTTCAGGTCTAATAACAACTCACCATCCTTAAAAGCTCTTATTTTAGACAATAATTGAATATTCCCTTATGAGGGTCAAATTTTCCCCATCATATCCGATTTAGTTTTAGACGAATAGTGCTTCTGATCTTTTTAACTATGACTCCAAGAAGAATCTTATTACGCACATCCTAAGCAAAGTTCAGGTTATGAGGGACAGGCGATTATACAAACGATTGTTTTGGTAGGACCGAATGCAGTTCAGATTCGATGAAATTCAGAAAGTCCAAAGTGTACCAATCAAATGTGTTCTTTAGAATAGATACTGTAGCCTAAAGTTGATTCTCGATAACAGTCTCAAAGTCGTTCTTGTTAAGGGTGACACATGAGGTAATATATTTATTATAATTGCACGATAGGCCCCTAACTTCATTCACCAAATTTGCAGGATCTTCAGTCTTTGAAACACCACCTAAAAGATATTGTTTTTAGCATATGCGGCAAAAAAAAACTAGGTTATCTCAAGTTGACACATGTAAACTACAACCATTTTAGTTCATAAATACCTTAGCGGGCGCTGCAGAAAACAAACTTTCTTTGTACTCAAGAACTCTGTTAGTTTCTTTTATTAATATACTCAGCATATCCAATCATTAATTTAGTTACTCCTAAATTTCTTCAGGTAAACTTTTTCATGCAAAAAATTATTTGTAGTTTTACTGAATTTTACATTGTGAAAGTGCATGTTAATAAACTTGACATGGTACATTAGAAATATATTTTTTAAGTCAATATTTACAAACGGTGGATAAATTCTTATCTAAAACAAAAATTTTAAAGGTTATACTAACAAAGCTAAAAATAATCTTTCAAATCGTTTGTTGTCCGGGTTAAAATTTGGCACTTAGCTAAAAGGTGTAGTAAATTACCGTCTTCCTTTAATCCGGTGTGGTTAAAGCCATCTTATACACACATTGTAAATCTTACTACAATAACGTAAACAGCATGCATACCTTCGATATCTGACAGTAATAAAGGTATTAAGTAACATTTTTTTGTAATAATACTTTAGAGTTTGGTCTGGGAATAATACCAATCATTAAATAATTTTATCTGTTTTACGTCACAAATTAAACCAATGCTCAAATACTTTTTCCATATATGGTAAGCAGGTTCTTGTCCAACACTTAACTTTTCGACTCTTTCGAAGTACTGAAGCCAACCACGTTACTTGACCTTCGAAAAATGTTTTCTCAATTCTGTCGGTCTGTCTATCGGTCTGACTGCAAGTAGCATATGCCGCACTATTTACGCGATTGACTTTAAATTTTGGTTAAAAATTAAGGGTCACAAGGGGATGATCTGATTACATTTTGGTAAAAATCCAATATGGCCAAACAAAATGTCGGTCTAATGAAAAGTTAAAAGGATTATTTCTTAAGAACTAGTTATTCAATTTACTTCAAATTTGGCACAAAAATCAAGTACTATATAGGAATTCACTGGCAAAATTTTGGTACGAATCCAAGATGGCGAAACAAAAACTTAATGAAATATTAAAAGATTCTGCCTGAATGAAATACTTAATGGATTGATTTCAAATTTTGTGCAATAATTATTTGTGGTATATAGATGAACTGGTATAATAATAAAAAAAGGGCTAACCCCGTCTGTTTTAAATTTATTAAATTATGAACGTGCCGATACCCTAGCATAAAGACATTAGAGGAAACAAAAAGAGAAAAATGGAGAACATATTGTATGTCATTAAACAAAAATATTATTATTAGTAAAGTCTGAGAAAATGTTAATCGATTTGAAAACAGAATGGAAATCTCATTGGATGACTCTTGGGTTGAAGAATTTCAAGATAAGTTAACCCCACCCTATACCGTGAATAACCTTTGTTTAGAAACAGTTAACGACCATGAAAAAAATGACCTAACTAGGGATTTCGACATAAAGGAATTAGCAAGAGCTCTTAAAAATAATAACAACACAGCTTCGTGGAAGGATTGCATACACTATTCTATGCTATCTCAACTACCGGAGAGCACCAAGAAATTGTTACTGAATATATTTGATATATTTTCTGGGATACCCTAAAAGATTGGTATCAGTATATATTAGTTTGCATTCTTAAACCAAACAAACCCAAAATTTTGCCGTCATCATATTATGTGTTTTAAAAACTTGTGAGATACTAATAAAAAGTAGAATGGTGTTTTGGATGGAAAAATATAAAATATTTTCAAATTCCCAGTTTGGCTTTCGGAAAGGCACGTCAGCACAAAAAGCTATACTAAGAGAGAAGCCTCATCGGCGATTTTCTAAGACATTCAAGGTGCTTACGATAATGTAAACTATGATATATTGGGTAAAAAAATGAGCGACTTGATTATTTCGAAAAAAATAGTTAAAAATACCCACAGTTTATACAACTTTTATTCTAACAGGCAATGAACTTACCCTTTCGCAAGTAGCTAGGATTGGTCTTTCTCAAAGTAGTATAATCCTATTCTATACATCATTTATAGATATTTTCAACAACAACAAATTTCTAGACATAAAAATGTGGCTTACAAACAATGGACTTACACTTTCAACTGAGAAATCTGTCTTGTGCATATTTTCAAAAACCTGAAATTTGCCACCAAATGGAACGTATATTGAGAATACTGCCATACCATGCAAACTCACTATACAATACCTGGGAGTTTATAGTATTTAGACAGGAATCTTATATAGAAGGATCACATACAAAATCTAATCAAAAGAACTGAAAATGGAATAAACGTTGTTAGAGCGTTTAGCCCTCTTAAATGGGGAGCAGACCCAAATATTTGTTTGATGTTTTACAAATCCTTTTTTAGGGCAATATTGGATTATGGATGTACTTTTTATGGAACAGTTGCCGATACACATCTGAAAAAAATGGAACAAATAAAAAACAAAATAAATGTCTTCGGAGAAGCGTTGGACTTTTAAATAGCACACCTATATATGTTCTCGAAGCCGAAGAACAGTAAATAAAATAAACATGTTGACATATTTGATTATACCCACATGTATTGGAGAGTCAAAAAACTCTCTTTTCAATCAGTTAAGTCTCCCTAACGTAAATGAAATTCCTACAGTTATTACCTTACAAAATAACATTAGTGACCCAAATATAATTAAAAAAATACTTTTTAGAAGACCTTAATACGATCTGGTGTAACCATGAACACGCATTTACAGATGGATCCTTAATCCGCATGTGCTTTTTTCATAGCAATAAAAAAAATATCAAAACAATTAAGATGAATTGTGGGCTATTCGTGAGACACTTGAATATTGTCCACAATTTAAAAGAAAATAATTTCTTTGTAATATTTTCACATAGTAGAAGTGCACTTGAAAGAATTAAAAATTTTGTAAATACTGCACCTACCAATCACCTTATTGTAGAAGTAATAAAAATATATCACAAGTTACAAACCAATAATATTAGTGTTTGCTTAGTATGCGTAAAAGCTCATATAGGAATTTTAGCAAATGAAATAGTGATTAGAGTTGCAAAAGATGCTACCAAAATAACTCACCGAAATGTTGATCTAAAAATTCCCTTTATTGATATATTAATAATAAGTACAATATAATGATATCAATACAGGAATGTTTTATAAAAAATATTCACTGTGATTAATAAAAATAGATGGTAGGTAGGTAGGGATAGACAATTTTAAACACAAGCTTTATAAGAACTATTTCTCGAATCCGCACTTCTCATGCATTATATCCAAAACATCGGAAAAAAAATTGGCATAAGCGATAACGAATTCTGTGTTTGTGGTGAACTGGGTGATTCAGAGCATTGCCTATTGAATTGTGTTAGGATCATCTAAATGTGTTACATAACGCACTAAGAACATTAGTTCAATTAGCTTTTTATTATAGGAAGAAAAATTGAATTATAACGGAACCAGCTGTAAAACGAACATTTATAAATTAAAAATAAATAAACAAATGCATAATTAAATTAAAAAAATATGAGCCGAAGGTGAGTTTTACGATTACAGTTATCTAAATAATAAATTAATTCAGGTACTAACATTATAAGTCCTTAATTGCGAGGCCCAGGTCAATAAAGTCTTAATTTTTTTCTAAAGCTAATGATGTTCACATAAGTCTTCAATCTTCGTGTTCTGTCAGTGGTTAAAAGAAATAAGTAAAAGAACCCTATTGATTAAAATTTTTAATTATGTTTTGAACCTTTCTCAACTTTAGTATTATCAAACATGCAAAAACAGCGAAAACAGTAAAGAAAATCTAAAACGGGGTTTTATAAAGTCTGGCAGATAAGTCTGAACCCGTGAAAGGAATGCGGATAAAAATTTATTCTAGTTATGTCGTCCGTTCAAATAATTTTTTTTAATGCTTTGGGAATTTAAATAAAATACCAAAAATAATATTGATAGGTATCCGTAGACGTCAACGTAGTCAGGATACCTATGATTGACAGATTTCAAAACCCCGGCCCGTTCAACGATCAATTATTGTCAGAGAGAAATAGGCGCGGACGACGTGGGAAAGACGATGATAAAAGATGCCTTGGATTGTGAACGGGACAGGGCCTGAAATCGGAGAATTGCACTGCCGATGCCGGGCGGAGTTTTCTGATCAGTGGTGTGCGATATTTAATTAATATAGCGATAGATAAAATGATAAAATTGTGGTACGATTTCAAGATAGTGGAATGAAAATGGCTGCTAAATAAAATATTAGCAATCGTCAAAAAAACGCCCTCCCGGGTTTTATGTTTTACCTTTCCTATTAAAACATATATTTTCTTTTTTATCAGTCTGTTTGACTATCTGTCGTCTAAAACAACTTACCCAATTAATTTCAAATTTTGAAAAACAATTTAGGGTTATATGGGGATGACCTAGTGATAGTTTATAAGTATTTCTAAAAAACTTATTTCTAATTTACCACAAATTTTGCATAAAAAAAATGTTACATAGAAATGAACTGATAACATCTTGGTAATAATCAAAAAATCAGCCTGTAAGAACTATTTACTGTATCAATTTAAAATTTTGTGCAAGCAATAAATGTCATGTAGAAATAAATTGCTAAATTTGTGGTACGAATCCAAGATGGGGAAACAAAATGGCAGCTAAATAATTGTTTTCAAAAATATTAAAATCTTAATCAACATAACAAAATGGCGATCTTAAAAAATCAGAATAAAAAATTATCCTATTTACTGGTTTAGGTAGAAACTCGTAAAATATTGTGAGAAATTATAAATGATGGAACAAAACGGCGCTTAATAATATTGTTTGAAGGGACTGTACATATACAGGGTGTTTCACGAACAAATAGACATAGTGAGATGGTTAGTATGGACCAAGGGCCTTTCATATTTGAAAATAAAAATTTCTAAATTTATCTTTAACGCATATACAAGGTAATTTGTCAAAACCTCCTAAATTTTTAAAACTAAATACCTTAGGCACTAGTAAACCTATTTTAATGAAATTTTGCACAGTACTAGAGGTAGCTGCGACTAATTTAAAACTGGTATACGACTGGAAAAAAAATAGGTTCGGACTCATTTTTTTTAGTTTTTTTGTACATTATTAAAATTAACACTCTGTAGCTTACATATTGGATTTTTTAACATTGCAAAGAAAATATTTTTTGTAAATAATTTTCTATCAGTTTATGTAAAACAAAACTTAATATTACAAAAAATACGGACCCGATTCTATTGAAATTTTATAAAATGCTAAAGATCTTTGAGACTAAACTAAAACTGATATGACGGGCATTATTATAAATCTATATATATATATATATATATATATATATATATATATATATATATATATATATATATAAATTATCAGAGTAAATGATAAGGATAAATTATTCGACCAATTCGCTATTTTTGTCCTGTTATTTTAATTCGCTATTTTGTCCTGTTATTTTAGATTTACTGCTGATTTTAGTGATTTGACATGCCACAACGATCAGGTGCGGTAGTTGCTAGATAGCTGTTCTGTAACTTGTGCGTTTAAATTTCTCAATATCATTAAATTTTTTATCAATAATTATGGTGTACTCACTTGCAGAAAAAGTGGAAATAATCAAACTTTATTTTAAAAATAATGAATGTGGCAATCGGGTTGCGCAGATATTTAATGAACGACATCCTGAAAAACACCTTTCCGGCAAAATTGTTCGCGAGTTAGTAGCAAAATTTCGCGAAACTGGATCCCTTATGAATAAAAAGAGGCAGATGGAAAATCCTGTAGTAAATGAAGCTATGGAGGTCTTTGTATTGGGCCAAGTTGCCATGGATAGTACGCTGAGTACAAGAAAATTAGCCAATGAGACCGGCGTGAATCGTACAAGTGTCCAAAGAATATTGAAAAAACACCATTTCCACCCGTATAAAATTCAGTTGGTACAAGAACTCAACGAAGACGATTTTGATCGCCGCTTGCAATTTTGTGAAACTATTAGTGAACGAGTGGCCAATAATAATAATTTTCTATTCAATGTGTGTTTTTCGGATGAGTGCACTTTCTTTTTGAACGGTGTAGTTAATCGGCATAACTGTCGGTACTGGGCTGAGAACAACCCCAGGGTATTTCACGAGGTGCACACACAACATCCTCAGAAATTGAACGTGTGGGCTGGTATTTTTGGAAATTCTATTGTGGGTCCTTTTTTTCTTCCTGGAACTCTAACAGGTGATATGTACTTAGATTTACTGGAAAATACCATCGACCCAGCCCTAACTGACATCATCGAAAATAATCCTGGATACGTTGAAGCGGAACTGATATTTCAACAAGACGGTGCACCTCCACATTACTCTCAAAATATGCGTAATTATTTAAACACTAACTTTCCCGGGCGGTGGATAGGACGAAGGGGTGCCATTGAGTGGCCTCCCCGGTCACCCGACTTGACTCCTTTAGACTTTTTTCTATGGGGACACATAAAAAGTAAAGTGTATAGCACTCCACTTGCCTCATTAGAAGATCTGCGAACACGAATTATTGACGTTTGTCGCGAAGTGACCCCTCAAGTTCTTCAGAATGTTCGAGAACGATTTGAAGCTAATTTGTATTACTGTATGGAGGTCGACGGGCAACATTTTCAGCATTTGCTTCATTAATACGGTAAGTTTTTTTTTATTTAATTCAATTTATGCGTTTTTTGAAAAATGTATTTTTCAAATTTCAATCCTTCATATTTTCTAAATGACTTGACCGATTTTCAAAACCAAAGCGGGAATGTATAGAGAATAGAAAGCCCTTTTCATTGCGGTACACAAGTTTGGGGATGACACCCCCGCTACAAACAAAATTGACGTGTTTTTGGATTTTTTCAAAAAAAAAAAATTACCCTGGCCATTATGCCTTGCGGTACGTTTTCGATGGGCCATATGTATATATATATATATATATATATATATATATATATATATATATATATATATATAGTAATATAGTGAATATTTATAATACATTTAATCCCTGTTACCTTTGGTTAATAAATTTTATCACATAATTTACTGGAAAACTAAAAAAATCGGTATATTTGTATTATTACTTTAAATTCCTTTCCTGGTTATGATTCTTTTTACAAGGACTAGGGAAGTGTGACCCAATTTAGTTTCGTCTATATTCTTTAGTAACCAATATACACTGTATTTTCAAATATTTTTATTTACATTATTTCTTCATCTTTTTTGGGCTTAATTTAAGTTTTTTTAAATATTTTATTAAACCGTCATTTTCTTCTACCATCTTGGATTCATACCTAGATGTTACCATTTTACTAGGCCGCCATTGTATTGCGCCATCTTGGATTCGTACCACAATTCTACCCCTTTATCTTTCTATTACACTTAACTCTGGCAAAACATTTTAAATCATTTTAATAAGTAGTTTTCCAGGCTGATTTTTAAATATTTCATTAGGCCATCCTAGTATCGTACGTAAATTTTACCAGTTCATTCAACGTAATACTCAATTTTTTGCCACATTTCAGATAAATTGGATAAGTAGTTTTTTAGTAGTAGCTTTTTACACATTTGATTAGGCTGCCATTTTGCTCCGCGATATTGTATTTTTACCAAAATGTTGCCAGTT
>JAUTXW010003153.1:0-53894 GCA_030620095.1 Kuschelorhynchus macadamiae | reverse complement strand
ACAAACCCCTACTACGTCTATTTGATGAAGCCTAACTATTACCTACATGCCTTGACTACTGGTTATTTTTTAGAAACTCTGTGTACGGTAGGAAGCAGCGGTGGTAGGTCTCCTGCTGGACCATCCAGATTGACAAACCTTAAAGGACAGTAGGCAGCACTGTACACCTCGGAGAAAGCGTCTGCATAAACTACATTACGTGACAAAACAGTGTCATTTCGAAATGAAAAACATCCCCTTATAATTCGAAAACTAATAAGTTTAGAGAAAAATGAAACCTTGGAAAAAAGTAGGGAATCGTTCCGACACACACTGTGACATTTACTAATTGAAGTTACAACGGTCCGTTTAGTAGTTAGAAAACAAAAACACGAAATTTTAGTTTTTGATCAATAATTACTAAACGGAAAACCTTATGGTAATTTTTTCTCTCGAAGGTATTAATGATTCACAAAAAAGCAAAAATAACTTTTTTTAGTAAAAGTAATGGGAAGTTGGAAAAATGAAATTTTATATTTTTTGTAGGAACCAACCAGTTTTTTGGTCCTATCGGACCCGATCTAGAATCAATCGTAAACCAATGCTAGGGGGGGTTTTTGAGCACTTCTAATTCATTTTCATAGTTTTAAAACCATAAAAGCAACAGATTTCGAAATGTTAAACATTATCAGAATAAATTTGCATCAAGTCTTTAACGAAACTGAAAATTAATTTTTTTAAAATTTCCAATCACTCTTCTTTTATATACAATAATTATAAATAATCAATATTGTCTACTTACCTTTTTTGACATCCCTAATATGGAAGCACAGGTTTTTTTAAATTCAGTTTTATCACTAAAAACAATCGAAGATTCGCAAATTCAATATTTTTTTCGGTTACTCACTTCACAACCATTTTAATCATTCATCAATTTTCTCAACAAATAAAACAACAATTTTAAATATAATATGTATAATGAATAAGCAATAATTAAGAACGGGTAGTTTTTAAATGAATTGTCTAATTTAGTTACATATTTTCCTAATGAGTTTTCTTACAGAAAAAACTGGACGTAATTGGCTAATTACAAAATATATACGCTCTTATACGTATTTAATAACAATATGCTTTATTTCCAAAGATAATGCTAAATATTGGTAAGTATTATGTTACGAGAAAATTTTATATAGCATATTCGTTTTAATTATTACAATATTAATTACATTTTCAGTAATCATATAGGTAAAATTTTGTTTACGAATTATACAAATCACATTGTATTTGACATACATTTTAAATTTTGTAGCGTAGAAAAATATCAACGTAAGGTTTGATATCGATACGTTAAAATTCTCGTTTGCACTTATATTTCTTTGTTTATATGAAAATTTCATATCTTGCACTGAACGATAAACTTATGTTGCGCTGATACGAAAAAAAATTAATATATATATGGAACTTGTGTCGTGCCGTAAATATATAGAGGTACGTACGAAAAGTACGGACGTAAAACATCGTATGAAACGGTAGATGTTTATAGGAATTTTTCACTGTAGTCATAATCGGTGAAAGTATGTGAAATTGTGAGTAAACAAAATTTAGAAAATACTATTAAGAAATACCGAAAAATTTGTTCCATACTTATAAGAATAACATGCTCGGGGTAAAATGTTATTGCTCATAGGTAAAGAACAATCGCGAACGCGTGTACCGTCGCATGAAAGTGTAAGGGTGAAAAAGAGAGTTGTTTTTAATTCAGATGTATATTTAAAAATAATATAAATATTTTGTGTGTAAATAAATAGATATAATTATATATATATATATATATATATATATATATATATATATATATATATATATAATATATTTGATCGCACGCCAATCGGTATGTTGTATAAGTATAAGATGTAAAAGGTAAACGTGTTTGTGAACTGATGTACGTATTATGAAGAAAATGTATAATGTTCTTTGTCCATGAAATGTGTAGAGATTGTATTGTATCATGCGACGGATGGATATGAAAATTACATATTGATAATGTAATCGAACAAATCCGTTACGTTATTCGTAGTGGGTGATTTGAAAATAACCAATTTATTTATAATAAATTGATTCGAAGTATAGTAGTGGGAAATGAAACGTTAGAAAAACGATTTTAATCAAGTGTAAATTCAATCGTTACGTTATCCGTGTAAACGAATATGTGATAGATGGATCGATACGAAAGTTACGTATCAGTAGTGGTGATGTAGCCGGAAAAACTCCTTACATTGTTCGTAGTTAGTGTGCGAATCGAAAATGATCGATTAATTATTAACCGATCGAAAATATATCAAAAATGAAAATGGAATAGCTAAAAAGCGATTCTAATGATCGTTACGTTATTCGCACGGGTAAATAGAATGTAGGAGCGTGACATAAAAATTTGGAAATACGATCGACGACGTAATAGTATTGTGTAATAATCTAAACTGTCACTCTTTTTTTCTCTCCATCTCTGTCACTACATCGTTCTAGTACTCTCTTTCTTGCGACCGTTTCCACTTTATCCCTTTCTTTCGCTCCTTCTCTCACTCTTTTTCTCCCTCCCTTTCTATCACTACTCCTCATTTTTTCTATTTACATTTATACTTGTTTCTCTCTCTCCCACACGTACTACTTAAAACTATCTAAAAGTAATACATTCGAAAGTGTAACAATAAGAGATACGAAAAAATAATTATAATTGAATAATAGCATAGTCGTTGCGAATAGGAACGTTACGAAAAAAATATACGTGTATATTGTAACGTAGTACGTGAGTAGTAGTTCGCCGTTAAGAAATTTAATTGGAAAATAAAGAAATTTGTAAATTGCACAAAAGTAATTACGTTTTCAGTTGTACGTTATACGAAAATAAAATCGTAATAGTGTCATCTGAATTCTTGATTATTCGTTCGTGTAGAAATGTGATGTGTGGTTTCGAGTTAAATAGTTACGATATCGATATGTATCGATAACTCTGAAACGTTTCTTGCGGTCCGTCGAGTAGCGAACGATAATAACGCTAACAGTAATACACCAATTACGAAGGTCGTTCCTGTGTTTCGTACGTAATAGAAGCAGTTAAGCAATTTAATTTCACAGATATCCATATTAACGGTACGATATTGTCGATTAGCAAATCGAAAGTAAAAAATGCTATGCGAGTAGATGCTGTGCATAATTCAATTATAATTATGGAGAAATAATACAATATTAAAAAATGTTAATAAAAATTTTATATAATATAAAAAAGGTACATACTAAAAACTTAAAATTAAATAGTCAATCGATTGATGTGAATTTTTTTGGGTAATACGAAATGACAATATTAAGACGAAATGAAAAATGAAAAAAAGAAAAAATAAAAGAAAAGAAAGAAGAGAAAAAAATATGTATATAAATAGACAGAGAAAGAATAGTAAAAAGATGGAAAAATAGACGTGGTAAAGGTCGGTGTTTGTATTAAACTTCATAGGTCGTCGTTGTCAAAATAGATATAGTCTCACAATCGGTAATGTCTCGCATAAATCAATAAGCAAACTTAATCGTCGAAGATGTATAAACGATAGATTAAAAGTTTTAACTTGGCTTATTGATTTTGTCAAAGAAGAAATGTCGAAATCGGGTGCTAAAGTCAAAGTCGATAGAAATGGTCGAAATCGGGTAATATTGTCTTAATCGGGGAATAACGTCACAATCGGGTATTAAGTCTTAATCAGATAATGTTGTAGCAATCGGGTGTTATTTTCAAAATCGGTTGTCTCAAAATCGGGAGGTATCAGTTCTAGATGTTATTACTGTTAGTCATCGTAATGAGATAAAGGACAGGAAAGCTAGTCGCTGTCGGAATATTGCGGACGATAGGGCAGAGATGGGACGATACGATTGTTGAAAAAATTTCCCGATGTGCCTGGCCGATCGCGGATGGAGATGCGCCTTCTGAGGTGCTCGTCGTCCATAAATGAAACGACGGAGACACGGTCAGAAGGGCGCACTACCACGTTGCGGTAGTGCTGACCGACCAGCGCGTCGATGTCCATCGCGAGTAGATGTTCGTCGCTCTGGACATCCGCGAATTCTCTGTCCCCATCGTCGACAACAGCAACGTTACTCCCTGCGTCATTATCTCCATCCTCGATGTGTACGGCAGGAGCAGCGATGTTGGGTCTCCTGTTAGGCCATCCGGGTACGAACCTTAGAGGTTGGTAAGCGGCACCGTACACTTCTGAGAAGGCGCCTGCACAGACGATATTACGCGATAAAACAGAGCCATCGCGGAATGCAAAACATCCCTGGATGGTAGAACCGATCAAATTTACTCTTATCGAGTCGTAATTGCCGACTCGCGAGAACGCTACGTATAGCTGGCCGTGAGCGAAACACGGAGCTGGTAAGTGCAACCCTGCCCGAGCGAAGGTCTGGCCTTGCGATTTGTTTATCGTCATCGCGAACGCCAACCGAATTGGGAACTGCATCCTTCGCACGCGGTTCGCCAATTCTGGTACCTCCGACTGGACAATCATCTTCGGTAGCCAGAATTTTTGGCCTCTGTTAGCTCCGGATATAGTTTCCAATTCGATACGGTGTTCGTAGAGATGACGAACCACGAATCTGCAGCCGTTGCAAAGACCAGCCGATATGTCAATGTTGCGCAACAGCATCACGACAGCCCCGACCTTTAGGACGAGTTCGTGCGGTGGAAGATTAGAGGTAGTGATGGCGTGCAGGACGTCTTGTGGCACGTGAAAGTCGTCCTCATCATTACGCAATAATGTATCCACGGAATAGTAAGTTTTACTTACTCCCGGCCCGCGTTCCAAAATATAACGATTAATATCGTTGACGACCGCGTTCGTGGGACAAAGTATCACGCGGTCGGATAGATCCCGATGGTCTGGGATAACGCCATACACCCATTCTATGAGCAACTCGCGACGCGGAACGTTGGTAACTACGGGCAAACGAATTAGATCTTTCGGCGCGTTCGGTGCTCGGATATTTACGTGGGGTATTTTTCCTTCGCCTAAATTTAGCAACCACGTCGCGTAAGAGGCAGCATCCACGGGCGTGGTACTGCGTAAAGCACGCAAATTTGTCGTCAATTTGAAATGCACGTCTACGTGCTGCCAGAGGCGGCTGGCTTTGACGGTATGGGCCAAAATGGTTGAAACACTCCCTCTGATAACGATAGGTAGCGTCTGTCGAAAATCTCCCCCAAAGAGCACTACCTTTTTCCCGAAGGGTATGGCGTCGTTGAAAGTAATATCTCTCAAATACCTATCCACCGCTTCCAGGGCGAACCGTGAAGTCATCGATACCTCATCCCACAAAATGATGTCGGTCGCGGCCATTTCCGCGCTGCGTTCGTGTTCTGCCGGCCAACCGGCTTTTGAATGTTCGTCTAGGTTGAGAGGCAACCTAAACGCTTTGTGAACCGTTTTACCCTCGAAAAGCAACGAAGCAGCGATCCCAGTGTAAGCGACCGATAGAATTTTGAGTCGGTGTAGCGTCTTCATCGTCGCAAATTTATAGATGATTACGTTGTACAAAAAAGTTTTTCCGGTTCCGGCCGGACCGTCGACGAAGAAAATCGAAGCACCCTGATTCCCACCCATCAGCGCCGCGTGCCCCTGAACAAAGTCGGTAATTTCGAAATGTTGTAAAATTCTGGCATCAGTTAGTAAATTTTGATTTCTTAAAACCGCGTATACTTCCGTCAGCGCACCCACTCGATATGTCTGATGCGCTATCAATAACCGTCGCCTCTCGTCTTCGTCTTCCCCCGTAGGAAGTAATTGACTATTCGCCTCCGGATGGGCCGCGTCGAGTGGTGCACCTACGGGTACCGCCTCGTCGTCCACCAAACCGATTTGTTGAAGTGTCGCGTCATCCCGGTTTTGTTTAATTATGGCCTCGATGTCGTTGAGTGCCCGACGTAATGCGACTGGAACCGGGTCGCCGCGACGCACGAAATCTCCGATCATGTGCGGATTTTTAAAATCAGGCCATAATGCCACGACGCTCGCTAAAATATTATCGCCGGCGTCGAACGAAACCAAAATGATCATCGCGTAAAGACGGCGCAACCTATTCGGCAAGTTCGTGTCGGTCGCCTCCCTCAACGCTTCCCTATACAGGTTGACGTTTTCGAAGAGGTTGAGACCGACACACGCTTCTCTATAAGTTTCGCACACCGTCCCGTCCGGTAAAGTTTTCAAATTTTGAAAAGATAGAGCACCCCGAACGTGCTGTAACAGCGTACGTAAATAAAAAAGTTCGGAATCGACCGCTGTTACTTCCACGAGGGCCCCGATTGTTTTTGAAGATTGGCGACGTTTTTGCCAAGTGGTGGTCGCGCTGTTCCACACATAATGTTCAGGGATTTCGAGGTATTTGTACCCGCGCGCTTCGCGATCCTCCCTATTCAAACGAAAGTAGGCCATCAATTTGGTGTCTATTAGCCCGTTCTAATATTTCTTGGCCGTCTTGTTCCTCGTGAAACGCCACTTGTTGACCGTCTTCCAAATGAATGGGAAGGCACTGAACACTATGTGACCGATCGCTGGTTTTAAATTCGAAATTGTGCCATGTCGCTTCTATCGAACTGACGTAACGACAATCCAAATAGTTTTTAATTTTATCGAAATTTATGACGCGGCCGCCCTTCTGTCGTCATTTCGATAGTGCACATATCGGGACCCTTAGTCACGTACTTGTATAGGTACTCTATGGAAGCCAAACTACCTACACATTCGAAATTGATGTGGCTTCGATATTTCAAAGCCGCATACCGATTGTAAGGTACCACGTCCCGATTTGTATAACGATGCCCATCGATGATGACCGATCTTCCGTCGTTTCGTCTCCGATATTCCGGACGTCCGTCTACGGTCGTTAAATTATAATTTAGCTCCGTATTGTCGCGATAAGGTTTGGGAAATCCCTTCGAGCAATGCCCGTCGCGTATACATCCGGCATTCATGTTTGTGGGCGCGCAAACGTGATGGATGTAATTTTCGGCGACGATCCCATACAGTTCCGGTTCGGTTTCCGGATCTGGTATTTCGGCGCATACGATTTGGTCGACCTTTTCTGCATCGTTTAATTTGTCCTCCGGACGAAACGTGATCAAAATATGGGCGTGAGGCAAGCCCCTTTTCTGAAACTCTACGACATAAAAGTAATTCAATACGGTTCCGTACAACTGTTTTTTCACCATATCGTCTATAAATTCCAGCAGTTTGACATGGAAAACCCTACAGATCAGGTCCGGTCTGTTCTGGTACTTCTGCCGATGTTCGATGTTTGCCGAAATTTTCGGCCATCGTGGCGAGCAAGTAAAAGTTATAAACAGATCAGGCTTACCGTGTCGTACTACTACCGCCAGCGCATCCAGGTACGCACGATTTTGATGGCGGTACCCCCCCTGAAATGACGCAGGTAAAATCCTAACGATACCTACACGGCATCGTTCCGCGGCCGCGCGACGTTCCAAATAGTGCCTGACAGAATCATAATTGGCGAACCTCAACTGAATGTTGTTTTGTTTTAAATACCACAGGTAATTTCCCTCAATTTTGACCCACGCGTCCACCACGTATTGTTGAAACAACTTTCCCGAGTTGTGTAAAATCGAAGACGCTTGTCGAACTTGCAACCTGTAGCGGTAAAATTCCCGAAAAGTAACCGGTCTGTTTACGTCCCTGTTGTGTCGCAAATTTTCATAGTCGTAATCGTGCTCCCCGTGAGGGAAAAGCAACGGATACGTCATAGGATCGCTCAATTTATTTAAATTTTTCAATTCGTGACGTCCGCGTTCCCCTTCATCGTTGGCGTCGCGATTGCGAGGATACACAATCAAATCGACGCTGAACGGAGGCTCCCCTTCGAATACCGCTGCAATTTCGCTACGGCTTTCCGGCAAAGCGAAATTCCGCCGTTGACGATTGATATCGTCACGAAACGCAATCACGATATTGTCCAGAGAGTCCCGACCGTCTCGCGCGATTCTCTCCCTGATCACCTCCCCCGCGGTCATGTACCCCTGAATCAACGGATTAGTATCTCGCAACATGGTTTCGATGTTCCGCAACGTAAATTGCGGCACGCGATTCTCGATAAAATCGGCCCGACGATTAACGGCGTCGTCAATATCCAAAAAGTAATATTGCGCGTTACGCAAATTTTGCCCCAGATTACCGTCATCTAATCGTGGTATAGCCTGACAATGATGGTAGACCTGTCCGCATATGGTGAAACACCACATACCACGAACATTAACCGGATTCGCATCTTCGGGAATTCTTGCCTTAAAGGTCGCCATCGCAAATAAACTATTGACTGTCCTAATTTCTTCCCTGAAATTCGTAGCCATCGGGCTATCGTCCGTTAGGTATTCGTGTAATACCCGGGGACAATCGCCCAATGGCTGTAAAACAATATCCCCATTTTTACAACAGCCTAAGTTTATCCCCTGACGATTAACCTTTTCCTTTTCAAAAAACTTTGCCCCGCAATAATCGCAAGCTACCCTGAACCTCCCCACCTCAAAAACAGGAATTCGGTTTTCAGCCCCCTCCCTGATCCCAATCAAGATGGCAGACCTATAGGTGCGGGTGCGTGGTATTACCGCGTGTCTTCTGCGTGGAACCGGTGCTTCCTGAGAATGGTGAGGATTGATCAAGAATCGACCAGGAGATAATGGTTGAGAAAGTAATGTTGTGTTCGCGCTAACACCAGTCAATTGACTATTGTCGCCGGCATTGTTCAACACCGGTACTTGCGCGTTCACCGGAACCGCCTGACTAACAATATCCGGAGTAGCCGATATTATTACATCCTGAGATTCTGGTATACTAACTCGAGAAGCGGGCGTTGACGAAACTGACGCAGGCACTCCGACAGGCAAACTACGGTCATTCATACCTGTCCGAGCATCTCGGGTAACTTCCGTTACCATCGTAGGTTGTTGTTGGTGGTGGTGTTGTCGTCTCAGGTCTTCGAGACGAATTAAACGAACAACCAGTTGTCTAGACCGCGCCATTACCTCGCGTTTGTCAAGGACAACGACCAAACGTTTCGGTTGCAATTGCTGCCGCCGAAGCGGAGTCAATCGTACAACCAACCGTTTCGGACCTTGTCGCTGATTAAGGGGAGTCAAGTGCACGACTAAACGTCTCGTCTGTTGCTGATGCTCAAGAGGAGTTAAACGTACTACCAATTCTCTTAATTGCGGTCCAACAACATGCGAAACTGATGGTAAAGAAACGGTGCGTTCCTGTCCCGGAAGTATCCTCGATGACGAACCTCTTTCGCTTTCCATCGACACGTCATTTTCTCTTGTCTCACTCATCCTCTCAATCAAAACCCGTAATTCCCTGTTCCCATTCGCGTTACTTTCATTCCTTAAACTAATCCTCCTCGGAGGGGCCATTTTTCAAACGAAATTCTGAAATAAATATCGAAAAAAGAGACTGTAATAAAACGTATGGTGGATAAAAATAAAATTTAAATTATTATACAAATCTCCTAGAAATAAATCTATACACCAATAATTCATGCGATAAACAATTTATCGATAATATTAAATTTAATCGAAACAACTATCGCATAGTAAACGTGTAATAAAAATTTAAAATTAAAATCAATTTCGCATTCGAAAAGGTAACAAAAACTTATACTAAATGAAACGACGGGAATGTATATTTTATTAGAAATAAAAAGCCAAAATGTAAAAAAATATACTTTTATTAATGTATAATAATAATCGATCCAATTCACAAAAAATAAATACAAATAATTTAGTTATAATAGCATCGCTTATTTTATAATAAAAAAAAATTAACTGATATATCGAAAAAAAAATCTTCTTCGTCTTCTTCTTCTCGTTATTCTTCTTCGGTAATGAAACGACACAATTTCACATAATAATTTTTAAACATAAGTCACAAAACACAAACACTTTATTTCGGACTAAAATATTGTAAAAGAAATTTTTTTGTGTGATTTTTTTCTGTAACTTAGATTTTCTTCCATAATGTAAGTAACGATAATGAATACTTACGGAAAAGGGAAGAGCAAATTTTTTTCGCAAAACCAATACGAATTGAGTAAATCGAAAATCAAACTTTCTAATTTTCAATGGATCTTTATTTCGACTATTTCAGACCGATCTGTTATAAAATAACGTATTAGGGAGTTTTTCGATACGCAAAAATCGTTTATGATATTTTCAAACACATCAGAGTAATATATTCCGAAATACAGTCCTCTCTCAGGATCGTTTTTTATTACGTCTTATGCGATTTTTTTTTTGATATTTTCCACCACTGCATACAACAACTGTCCAAAATCAAAAACATTTTTATTCTCATACTTTTTTTGGTTTGTCGATTAATTTTCGAGTTATTTACCATCCTTATAACAAATATACTTTACGTCTTATGAATGGAAAAAAATAAATTTTATCTTTTTACATTGTCATCCGTCATACTTTATATTTTAGATGAAATTAATTTTTGCTTATATTTCAAAATTTTCTCGAATCGCAATTACTTTTTAAAATATTAAATTTTAAAAATAAATATAAACAAATTAAATTCAAATTACATTATTATATTATGGGAAAAAATTATAGGTTTTTTTCTAAAAAATTCAATTTCTGGTACACGATAAGCAAATGAGAAACTAAATTTTTTTTATTCTTACAATTGTTTCAAGATCTCACTTAAATTTCGAAATACTAATCATCCTCAGCATCAATTTACGTTGTGTCTTATGTAGAATTTTTTTTTTTTTTTTTAAATATAATTTACAATTATCGCAATGTATAGCCTATCCAAAATAAAAAGTTTTTTTATCTTGAACTTTTTCTCGTATCGTTTTGAATAAGCGAAAAAAAATGACGATTGAATATTTTTTTTTGCATTTTCGTTTCGTCTTATGAGAAAAAAATGTAAATTTTTTTTTATGTATGTATCGGCCTACACCGATCGATAATAAAAAGAAATTAAAAATTTTTTTACTCTCGAACTTTTTTTAATATCATATTAAATTTCGGAAAAAAATAGAATTAAAAAATGTATCACCCGTATCATTCATGTATATAAAGGAAAAATCAAAACACAAAAATTAAATTTTTCAATATGCTATCGGATAAAAAAACGAAAAAAAAACCTTATTTATTCTTTCCTATTTTTCGATATATCACTTAGTTTCCGAAATATTGATCATCATCAGGAAATTTCTACGTATGTAAAGTACAATAGGAACGCAGCAAAATCGAAACCGAATACTTTTTTAAATTCTCGTGGTCGAACATAATAATATACCGTAATAAAATTTTGGAAAAAAAAAATTAAATTTTTCGGCTGAAAAAATCGACAGTGGCCCTTTGGATTTTTCTCAAAAATCAGTTTTTTGCTTATAAATCGAAAACGATACGAATTACAAAAAAAATTGTACTTGTGATATTTAAAGGCAAAAAGAAAAGACACACTTTGACACTTTGCGTTTGAGGATACAGTGGTCCGTTTAATAGTTATAGGCCAAAAACTGAAAATTAGTTTTTGGCCGATATTTCACAAACAAAATGGATTAGACGAAATCTCAATTTTTTTTCCGAAAGTACCGATGAATCCCTATAAAAAAGGAAGAGCAACTTTTTTTCCTAAAACTTATAGGAACTGAGTAATTCGAAAATGAAACTTTTTAATTTTCAATTGATGGTTATTTTGGCCATTTCGGACCAAACTCGCAATGTGCTACGAAATAACGTATAAGGGGGTTTTTCGATACGCAAAAATCGTTTTTGATATTTTCAAACACATCAGAACAACATATTTCGAGATACAGCCATTCTTCAGGATCGTTTTGCATTACATGTCATATAATTTTTTTTTTGGGTTTTTTGACATTTTTGACCACTGTATTCGGCAATTAACCAAGATCTACAATATTTTTACTTTTACATTTTTTTTAAAATTATTTTTCAAGATATCGATCATTTTTATAATGACTGTACAATGAATCTTAAGAATAAAAATTAATTATGTTTTTTCATATTTCTATCTACTATATGTATTATTTAAAAAAAAAATAAATTTTAATTTAATTTACGGAATATTAATTATCTCCAAATAAAGTTAGTTGTTGTCGTATCTTGTGAGCAAATTAAAATTGTTCAAAAAACAAATATCTATTTAATATTATAATTATCATACTAACTTTTTAAATAGCAATAGTAAAAAATGAAACAAATTAAAAATGGCTATCATTATTGTTTTAAAAAAAAGCAAGAACGATTTATTACTTTCATATTTTACTTCACAATTTTGTGTACTTGAAATTGAAATCAATGTAAAAAATAATATCAAAAATATCTTACCAACAATAAATCAAAAGACGATCCAAGTAAAAGTAAAAACGGTGAACAAAAACAAAGGAAACAGGAAATCTGAAACAAAGGAAAATTTCAAATTAAAAAAAATCAATATTAAATTTACACTTATCTATTTTCAAAAATAATTGATGATATAATTCAACTCACCAAAAAAACAACAACAACAACAGGAAAAACAACAGGAAACAGGAACAAATAGAGAAATGGTAAGAAGAAAAATCTGAAATGTAAGAATCAAATCATTAGTAAATGTTTTCTAAGCAAGTTATAATGATATCTTAAAAAGTAATAACATTATTTGTATTAAAAATATTAAGAGGAAAACTGAAAAATATATATGTTCATACAAAAAAAAACCAAAAAACTTTCAGCTCCTCTCAAAAATAAAAAAAAAATAATTTGTTTGTACAACTTTTTAAATTTATAAATGTGTTTGTCGCTATCATGTATATATAACAACAAATTGATAGAAATAATAGACAAAATCAATTTATATTGTCACTTATTATAAAAAATGCATTACTTTTTTATATTGCATATAAATATATATAAATATAAACATAAAATAAGTACAATTTACATTGTGCCATAAGAGAAAAAAACGTAAAATGTCCTAAAAAAATTTTGATCATTCGTATTCAATAAGTAAATAAAAAACTAATTTTATTTTATTCTTATAAATTTTTCAATATGTGGCCCAATTATCGAAATATTGACCATCTTCAAACCCGATTTGTATTGCGTTGAATGGGTCAAAAAAATTTTTTTTTTCAAAATATAATTTAAAATGAATGCATAATATAGACTGTCGAAAATAAAAAGTTTTTTGTCGTAAGTTTTTTATCGTATCTTTTTATACACCGAGGGAAAAAAATAACTTTTAAAAAAATTTGTATGTTTTACCATTTAGTCTTATGGAGGAAAAAAATAAATGCTTTCAAAACGTTCGTTAAACTCCAGCATTTTATGTTTGAAACAAAATAAATAACTTTTTATTCTTATGGTTTTTTTAATATTTTATCAAATTTCCAAAAAAAAAAATCCAACTAATCAGTTACCATTACACTTTATGGAAGGGAAAAAATTAAAATGCAAAAATTAAATTTCCGAATCGGCTATTCCATAAAAACCCGGAAAAAAAACGATATTTTTTTTTTCCCATTTTTCAATATATCATTTAATTTCTGAAATATTGACCATCATCAGAAAATTTCTATCCATATAAAGCACATTGGGAAAGTAACAAAGTCGCGATTAAATACTCTTTAAATATCTTTAATCGAAAAAGTACTTTATCATTATAAGCAATAACAATAAAAGAAATGGTAAAACAAAAAACAATAAGTGGAAAAGCCAAAAACAACTTAATAAAAATGTTTTTCAATCTGGTCATGAGTAAATAGCAAGTAAATTCGATGTTAATGATATGAAAAAGTTATGAAATATCCCAAAAACATATATATAAACAAAAATACAAAACTACATTAATAGAAACATGTAATAAATATAATATATGCTGAGAAAAAAAAATTTTAAACACCAGGTTAAGCGTGACGTTTTTAAAATATAGGGAAAAAAACATATTTATGAATTAAAATCACAAAATTTTACCATAAAAATAAAGTATCTCATTTTTATTCACCAAAATCATTGTAAGCAATAACAATAAAAGAAACGGTAAAACAGAAAACAATAAGGTAAAAAGTCAAAAACAACTGAATAAAAAATATTTTTCAATCAGGTTATGAGTAAATACCAAGTAAATTCGACGTTAATGACATGAAAAAAGTTATAAAATACTCCAAAAATATATATATATATAAAAATACAAAACTGCAGTAGCAGAAATATGCAAAAAACATAATATATACAGGGGGAAAAAAGCTTTTTTAAACACCAAATTAAGCATGACGTTTTTAAAATATGCGAAAAAAAAAAAACATATTTATGACCTAAAACCACAAATTGTATCATAAAAATAAAATATCTAATTTTTATTAATCAAAAATCATTGTAAGAAGTAATAATAAAAGAAACGATAAAACAGAAAACAATAAGTTGAAAATCCAAAAATAATTTAACAGAAAGGTTTTTTAATCTTGTAATGTTCTTGGTTACTCTTGTTCAATGGAAATAATAGACGTTGGTAATAACAATAACTCTATTTGGAATATCAACAATATACAGCCCAAGGGCTGGACCGACAAGGTCCACCCTTGCACTTGCTACCACTCGGGTTAAGGCTAATATCTCTGTGTGGGTGAATGCGTGATGTAGGACACCGTTGCCAAGCGCGCGATGCAGCGTCAGCGTGCTTATTCCGCTTGTATTATAAATGTGAAGCAACTTTAATGAGAACAACTAATACAGGGTGTCACTACACTACACCTTCCCCCTTTTGAAAGAATGATTAAACCTGTTGAATCATTCTCACAAAACAACAACCTAAACACCAAAATAACCAAAAAAAAAAATTCGTTATAACTAATTAGCTGTTGACACTACTTTTACAAACAACTATTTAAAATGTGACAGTAATGGCTTTCACTATGCGCACTTGTGAAGGACACTGCTGTATTATGAGCTAAATTGAGGCTTAAATGAATTATTTGGGTTTTTGACATATTTTTATAATTGTTAATATTATGAGTGTTTTTTTGTACAGCTTTGTCAACCAATACGATAAATAAGCAATTTAATAAATAAATACATAATATAATATATTAATCTATGAATAATAAAATAAAGTCAATACATGACATAATATATCTTATAATAAAATTTCAACTTAATAATGTCAATAATTATACCCATACACCAATAATAAGCGTAACTATTTAAAAATTTATATATTATATATGCATATAGTGGGGTGTGTGCAAAAGGTAGTATAAAATGTAAGTTTTATTATTATTGAGACAAAATTCCTTCTTTATTATTAGTTAAATCGTAAGTGATTAAATTCGATAATTCGAATATTACTGTATTATTGACATGGAATAATATAGAGAATTATTAAAGTCATGACTGAATAGTTTTAATTATTATGTATATTCTGTTCAGACTCTAACTATTATGTAATATTAGCTTTAAATAATTTCAAAACTCAAATTATTATATATATTACAAGATTGAGACCTTTAGAAGCTCATTTTCATTGCGTCGTGGGTAGCTTTCTCAAAAAATAATATTGTCGTTACTTTCACTGATTATAACTATCTTTTTATTATTATTATTATTATTATTATTATTATTATTATTAGCGCATTTGTAAATCCTTTCCCAAAAGATTTAAAATCTTTACTGCTTATCTTATACTTTACTTGCTTTGTCCCTTATTCGTTTTATATATTATATATTCATATTTTTGCATGCATTTTATTTATATATTTATATTTTAGTTTTTTCCAGTTCCCTCAGCGACGTACCTAAGTCAGACGCTGATCGGGGTTTCTGGCTTATTATTTTTTTTTTTACAGTCTACTTAACAGTATCTATGAATACTTTTGACGTCTTGACTTAAATATTTCGTACGATTTAAAACTAGATTTTAGATACGTATATAAGATAACCGTTATTAGACTGCGGGTACCCTATTGAGCATTAAGCACTACTTTCATCATTTCTTATATTATTTTTAGGACACGCACTCCCTTTCATCAGCCTACATAGCTTAGATAATGGCGCTAACGCCCAAATTACCATTAATGAGTGGGAAAGTGCTCCTATTTCTTTTCTTTTTACTTTCTATGCAGACCAGCTAATACCTATACGCGTTTAGAACTTTTATACATTTTCGGCTGATCAGACCAATCCTGTATAATTTCTAACAATTTAAGTATGATATTCACTGCTGCACCTTCCATTTTATATACTCATACATTCTTTAACCATTCTCATATATTTTACCATTCCTAACAACAACCTTTTGATCATAAGACATTCATTTAGGTTAAGTAATATTTTCACAAAAAAATCTAGCATTTATGATCAGAGATTTATTTTATCAGCGCTAATTTTTTTTTTTTTGTTAATATTTAGGTAAATACGGCTTAATTTCACAACTTTCTTAAGTAGAAGTAACTTTACACATATACGCTGAGCTACTGTCTAAGTTCTTAGAATTTTAATAAAATAAGCTTTTCGTTGCGTAAGCGTTAATAATTTTCCCTTTTGGTTTATTAATGAATTTACTTATTTATGTCACAGAATTATGGTAAAATTCGACTTCAAATTTTTAATGCTCTAATAATTATTGAATGTATTAGAAATATAATTGAATATGTTTTGTATCTGAATTTTGTGCTAGCCACCTAACGTTTAGCCAGCATAAGCTGCATAATCTGCTCTTATTTATTTTTGTAACCCTATTTAGTTATCTCGGGGTTGTCAAGTATTTTTTTTTTGATGGTCATTTTAACATTGTATTTTGTATTTTAAAGTAACCATTAAACATTTATCAAACTACTGCAGAATATAGTTTAGCCTTAGATATGTTTTTGAATGCTAATGAATAACCAAATTATGTGTTTTGTTTTCAGGTTTTTTAATTTATTATTATTATTTGATAAACAGTATTTTCAGCGCCCAAGTTTTATGGCTGGGTTAGGTTAGGTTTTATATTTAGAGAAAATTTAAACAGATATACAAAGGAAAAACCATTTTTTTTTCTAACTAGGTATAATATATGTTCAGATTTCTTTTTAACATTTTTTTTTGTTTAGTTTCTGAAAATTTTCTTCAAAAAAATATTCACAATTTCCTCGTCATTTAGAGAAAATCCACTTGAAATTAAAAGGAAGACAACCTGGGGTATTTTTTTTTTCATTAATATGGCGAATTTGTGGGATTATTCAGCTGTGCCTGGTGAATATTCAGCGAGGCAACATGGTAACGCTGAGTCGTCTTAATACCTTGGTAGACGTTGCTCGACTTTGATTAAATAACACATACAACTACGTAACCCGGGGGGCTTGTCGTCAATGATATATAATGTAGTTAATTAATATTATAATATTTGTTATTTATTAATATTATTATTTATTATTATTTTATATAGTTCCCAACCAGGATAGCCACTGCGTGTGTGAATTATATTGCTTGCAGTTCAATGTCAGTGCATTTAATAAAAATAACATGTATCTTCTGTTATTAATTACCAGTTTCCAAATATGGAAAAGAAAACATTATTTATTCAATATTCTGTAAATTGTTCGAAAATATACGTTAAGTGTAGTGGATCAATAGAATTATATATTTTTAATGCCCAATATAAAAATAGAAAACATAAATATAAGAAATTCTACATTAAATAACTTTGTTTAATTGCTTGAATACAATTAATTGACGAAATCCTATTATCACTATGTCAGCAGAAAATCTAGGACTCGGTTTTTATTGCAACATATATAGGCTATGAACCCAATGAACTTAAGTTTTTTTTTTATACGCGTAATGAAAAATTTAAAAAATTATTAAGGTTTCTTGGAAATTCATGCATCTACTTTGGCTTTTATTACTATGCAATGTTAGTTTTACAAACTTATTTTATGTGATATTTCGGGAAAGAAAACAGGTTTTTTTTTACAATGTAATAATTTGACCACTATAAATAAGCAAAAATAATCAATTTTCTAGTCTTTAGCACAATTTTTCCTAAAAAAAAATGTAGAGAACGAAAAATCAATCAAGAATTAGTTATTAAGCTGACGAAATTAAAATATAAAACGGGGCCGTCGATATTATTTGATTTGATTTTACAAATGACGTTTTGAATTAAATTTGAAATACCGTACAAAGAAGTTGTAGTACATATTTAATCTATGAAAACTGAACATTGTTAGTTGTGTTAGTTATGAATTAAGAGCCAATTTGTCAATCCATGTGACTTAAGCAAAAATATTTCGTTTTAGTAAGTCATGCTTCAACAAATTAAACTGGCATTTACATATTTCTGTTAAGTACTCGTTTTAAAAGTTTAAGCTAGGGTCCTGTTTAATAGTATATGACCATTTATTTATTAAACATCAAACCATGTATTTTAAGTCATTCTTAGATTTCATATTGTACTCCGAGTTGTACTCCTTTATCTATATATATATTTTTTTTTATTTTACAAATGAACCAATGAAACCCAAATTGAAGCAATAATATGACAACTGCAAAAGCTACAGAAAGTTTTAGCTAGGTAATTATTTAGTAATTTTCTTATTTTAAAGTAGCCAAGAACTTAATTATTAATTCTCATTAAGCAATAAATTCAATAATATCCACCTAGTTTAGTAAGACGTGACATCGCATTGTTTTGGAATGCAATAATTGTTTTAGTAACAAATTAAAATAATTAGGACAGCCTGAATTTGTTTAGTTATTCAAATTTCAAATATTGTTTTGTTTGCATATTATTCGCAATTAATACGTAAAATGTATTTTTCTTAGACAAAAAAAAAAGATATTTAATAAAATAGCGTAATCCTCAGCACTAGCCGTTTTCGCATAACCCTACGAACATAAAAAAAAAATATCTAGATTAATTAACATCTAATGTCCAATATGAGTCTGTTTTTATTTATTTAAAATATTTTATTAATATCCCTTATCAGATAGAGAGATTAAGAAAAACATAATAATTATTAATTATCACTTTCTTCCAGTTCGTGAAATAAATTTGTTAGGTTTTGTAATACTCAATATTTTAAAATAAAATATACCTCGTATAACATTAATACATGTCAATATTCGTGTTTTTATGCAATATTACACCCTAGTCTAAAATTTAACACTACTTAATAAAAAAAATTGAACACGCCCATATGTTCCAGATGATCATTAAGAATTAATTATTGATTATTCTAGTACCTTTTGCTCACATTCGATTTTGCATTTTTTAGATCCTTATCATATATTTACATACTTTAAACTCTATAAATTCCAACAACTTCTACATTTCCATTTCTATATATAAATTTACCATATTTTTAAAGTCCTTGACACCAAAATTTGCAATTTCCATTTCCATATTAAATATATTTTTATTGTATCTTGACCTAAAAAAAACCTAAAAAGAGAAAACTCCTTCTGGTCCATATGGTGGTCTGGTGGTCCTCAACATCCAATTTTTCTTATTTATCAAATTTGGTCTGGTTTATCTAGTGAAGTGCCCTTTGGTCTTATTTTGCCCATATATGCAGTGATATTGACAGCAGGTTTTAAGACACTTATTGCAGGATCCACTTACGAATGTTTTAAGGCCAGATCTTTTACGGCAGGGTCGCCATGTAATGTTCTTGGTTACTCTTGTTCAATGGAAATAATAGACGTTGGTAATAACAATAACTCTATTTGGAATATCAACAATATACAGCCCAAGGGCTGGACCGACAAGGTCCACCCTTGCACTTGCTACCACTCGGGTTAAGGCTAATATCTCTGTGTGGGTGAATGCGTGATGTAGGACACCGTTGCCAAGCGCGCGATGCAGCGTCAGCGTGCTTATTCCGCTTGTATTATAAATGTGAAGCAACTTTAATGAGAACAACTAATACAGGGTGTCACTACACTACAATCTGATTATGAGTAAATTGCAAGTAAATTCGTTGTTAGTGACATGAAAAAGTTATGAAATATCCCAAAAACATATATATAAACAAATATACAAAAGTACAGTAACAGAAACATGTAATGAACATAATATATGCTGAAAAAAAAATTTTTTAAGCACCAGGTTAACCGTGACTTTTTTAAAGTATGGGAAAAACATATATCTTTGAACTAAAATCATAAATTTTATCATAAAAATAAAGTATCTCATTTCTATTTACCAAAATTACTATAAGCAATAACAGTAAAAGAAACGGTAAAACAGAAAACAATAAGGTAAAAAGCCAAAAATAACTTAATAGAAATGTTTTTCAATCAGATTATGAATAAATACTAAGTAAATGCGACGTCACTGACATGGAAAAAATTATGAAATACCCAAAAAAAAAAATATATATATATATATATATATATATATATATATATATATATATATATATATATACATAGAAATACAAAACTACAGTAGCAGAAATATGCAATTAACATAATGTATGCAAAAAATAAGTTTTTTTGAGCACCAGATTAAACGTAACGTTTTTAAAGTATGCGAAAAAAAAACATATTTATGAACTAAAACCACAAATTTTTACCATAAAAATAAAGTATCTCATTTTTATTCACCAAAATCATTGTAAGCAATAACAATAAGACAGAAAACAATAAGTTGAAAAGCCGAAAATAACTTAATAGAAATGTTTTTCAATCAGATTATGAATAAATATCAAATAAATTGGTCGTTGGTGACATGAAAAAAGTTATGAAATACCCCAAAAACATATATATACACACAAAAATATAAAACTACAGTAGCAGAAATATGTAATAAACATAATGTATGCAAGAAAAAAAAACTTTTTGAAGCACCAGGTTAAGCGTGACGTTTTTAAAGTATGCGAAAAGAAACATATTTATGAGCTAAAACCACAAAACAACCATAAAAATAAAGTATTTCATTTGTACTCACCAAAATGTAACAAAAGAACCTTCGCTATTTCAAAAAAAACTCGAAAAACTTTCAAAATTCAAATTTTATGTCTTTATATTGAAACGCAGCTACAAACTGACGCTTCGTAATGGCGACTAACAAATGCTGCTCCTTTTGTGTAACTTAGCAACCAACCGAAAATTGCCGAAATTAATCGATAACATCAATTTACATTGATTCTTATGGGAAAAAAAAAATTATTGATTTTTTAAAATTTCAATATGCAATATCGATTATTTAAGGGAAAAGAAAATATTTTTATTCTTTTACATTTTTCAATATTTCATTTAATTGTCTAGATTTTGCCCATCTTCAATAAACATTTACATTAGACCTTATGGAGGGGAAAAAATATTTTTTTTCTTTTACTATTTCATATCATCGGATTCGATAACCTATCAGAAATTGTTTTTTTTCTATTCTTACATATTTTTCGATAACTGCAGCAATTAACAAAAAAAAAAAAAAATGTAATAAATACAATTTGCATTGCGTCTTATGGGAAAAAAATTGAAACATGCTTTTTTGTCATTTCGAATCAGTGCATCTAGTAACTCATTAGAAATAAATTTTTTTTTACTATTGAACATTTTGCGACATTTCAATCACTTTTCGAGATATCGACCGTCTTCAGTACCGATTTACATTGTTTCTTATGAAGGAAGGAAAACAAAAATTAATTTTCAAACTTCTAAAATATCGCATCCGATACTTTAAGCAAAACAATTTTTTTTTTAGTTTTACATTTTTCTTTTTTTATTTAGAAATAGCACAGTTATAAATATAAACACAAAATAAGTACAAATTACATTGCACCATATGAGGAGAAAAATTCAAATTTTTCTAAAAAAATTTCGATCATTCATATTCAATAAGTAAATAAGAAACTAATTTTATTTTATTCTTATAAATTTTCCAATATGTAGCCCAATTATGGAAATATTGACCATCTTCAAACCCAATTTGTATTACATTATATGGATAAAATTTTTTTTTTTTCAAATTATAATTTAATATCACCGTATAGTATAGGCCATCGAAAATAAAAAGTTTTTTTGTCTTAAGCTTTTTGTCGTATCTTTTCATATAGCGAAGGGAAAAAATAACTTTTAAAAAAATTTTTATGTTCTACCATTTAGTCTTATGGAGGAAAAAAAATAAATGCTTTCAAAACGTTCGTTAAATTACACCATTCTATATTTGAAACAAAATAAATAAACTTTTATTCTTACGGTTTTTTTAATATTTTATCAAATTTTTAAAAAAAAAATTTCAACTAATCAGTTACCATTATACTTTATGGAAGAAAAAAAAATTAAAATGCAAAAATTAAATTTTCAAATCGGCTATTCTATAAAAAATCGAAAAAAAAACGATATTTATTCTTTCCCATTTTTCAATATTTTGTTTAGTTTCCGAAATATCGACCATCATCAGAAAATTTCTATCCATATAAAGTACATTAAAGACGTAACAAAATCGCGACTAAATACTTTTTAAATATCTTTAATCAAAAAAGTACTTTATCATTATCAGTAGTAACAATAAAATAATCGATAAGGCAGAAAACAATAAGTTAAAAAGCCAAAAATAACTTAATAAGAAATGTATTTCAATGAGGTTATGAGTAAATATGAAGTAAATACGACGTCACTGACATGAAAAAAATTATGAAATACCCCAAAAACATATATATACACAAAAGTATAAAAGTACAGTAACAGAAATATGTAATAGACATAATGTATGCAAGAAAAAAAAACTTTTTGAAGCACCAGATTAAGCGTGACGTTTTTAAAGTATGCGAAAAGAAACATATTTATGAGCTAAAACCACAAATTTTACCATAAAAATAAAGTATTTCATTTGTACTCACCAAAATGTAACAAAAGAACCTTCGCTATTTCAAAAAAAACTCGAAAAACTTTCAAAATTCAAATTTTATGATGTCTTTATATTGAAACGCAGCTACAAACTGACGCTTCGTAATGGCGACTAACAAATGCTACTCGTTTTGTGTAACATAGCAACCAACCGAAAATTTCCGAAATTAATCGATAACATCAATTTACATTGATTCTTATGGGAAAAAAAAATTTATTGATTTTTTAAAATTTCAATATGCAATAGCGATTATTTAAGGGAAAAGAAAATATTTTTATTCTTTTACATTTTTCAATATTTCATTTAATTGTCTAGATTTTGCCCATCTTCAATAAACATTTACATTAGACCTTATGGAGGGGAAAAAATATTTTTTTTCATTTACTATTTCATATCATCGGATTCGATGACCTAACAGAAATTATTTTTTTTCTATTCTTACATATTTTTCGATAACCGCAGCAATTAACAAAAAAAAAAAAAAATGTAATAAATACAATTTGCATTGCGTCTTATGGGAAAAAAATTGAAACATGCTTTTTTGTCATTTCGAATCAGTGCATCTAGTAACTCATGAGAAATAAATTTTTTTTTACTCTTGAACATTTTGCGACATTTCAATCACTTTTCGAGATATCGACCGTCTTCAGTACCGATTTACATTGTTTCTTATGAAGGAAGGAAAAAAAAATTAATTTTCAAACTTCTAAAATATCGCATCCGATACTTTAAGCAAAACAATTTTTTTTTTAGTTTTACATTTTTCTTTTTTTATTTAGAAATAGCACATTTATAAATATAAACACAAAATAAGTACAAATTACATTACATTATATGAGGAGAAAAATTCAAAGTTTTCTAAAAAAATTTCGATCATTCATATTCAATAAGTAAATAAGAAACTAATTTTATTTTATTCTTATAAATTTTCCAATATGTAGCCCATTTATGGAAATATTGACCATCTTCAAACCCAATTTGTATTACATTATATGGATAAAATTTTTTTTTTTTTCAAATTATAATTTAATATCACCGTATAGTATAGGCCATCGAAAATAAAAAGTTTTTTTGTCTTAAGCTTTTTGTCGTATCTTTTCATATAGCGAAGGGAAAAAATAACTTTTAAAAAAATTTTTATGTTCTACCATTTAGTCTTATGGAGGAAAAAAAATAAATGCTTTCAAAACGTTCGTTAAATTACACCATTCTATATTTGAAACAAAATAAATAAACTTTTATTCTTACGGTTTTTTTAATATTTTATCAAATTTTCAAAAAAAAAAAATTTCAACTAATCAGTTACCATTATACTTTATGGAAGAGAAAAAATTAAAATGCAAAAATTAAATTTTCAAATCGGCTATTCTATAAAAAATCGAAAAAAAAACGATATTTATTCTTTCCCATTTTTCAATATTTCGTTTAGTTTCTGAAATATCGACCATCATCAGAAAATTTCTATCCATATAAAGCACATTAAAGACGTAACAAAATCGCGACCAAATACTTTTTAAATATCTTTAATGAAAAAAGTACTTTATCATTATCAGTAGTAACAATAAAAGAATCGATAAAGCAGAAAACAATAAGTTAAAAGGCCAAAAACAACTTAAAAAGAAATGTATTTCAATCAGGTTATGAGTAAATATGAAGTAAATACGACGTCACTCACATGAAAATAGTTATGAAATACCCCAAAAACATATATATACACAAAAATATAAAACTACAGTAGCAGAAATATGTAATAGACATAATATATGCAAGAAAAAAAACTTTTTGAAGCACCAGATTAAGCGTGACGTTTTTAAAGTATGCGAAAAGAAACATATTTATGAGCTAAAACCACAAATTTTACCATAAAAATAAAGTATTTCATTTGTACTCACCAAAATGTAACAAAAAAACCTTCGCTATTTCAAAAAAAACTGAAAAACTTTCAAAATTCAAATTTTATGATGTCTTTATATTGAAACGCAGCTACAAACTGACGCTTCGTAATGGCGACTAACAAATGCTGCTCGTTTTGTGTAACTTAGCAACCAACCGAAAATTGCCGAAGTTAATCGATAACATCAATTTACATTGATTCTTATGGGAAAAAAAAAATTTATTGATTTTTTAAAATTTCAATATGCAATATCGATTATTTAAGGAAAAAGAAAATATTTTTATTCTTTTACATTTTTCAATATTTCATTTAATTGTCTAGATTTTGCCCATCTTCAATAAACATTTACATTAGACCTTATGGAGGGAAAGAAATTTTTTTTTCCTTATACTATTTCATATCATCGGATTCGATAACCTAACAGAAATTGTTTTTTTTCTATTCTTACATATTTTTCGATAACCGCAGCAATTAACAAAAAAAAAAAAAATGTAATAAATACAATTTGCATTGCGTCTTATGGGAAAAAAATTGAAACATGCTTTTTTGTCATTTCGAATCAGTTCATCTAGTAACTCATTAGAAATAAAATTTTTTTTACTCTTGAAAATTTTGCGACATTTCAATCACTTTTCGAGATATCGATCATCTTCAGTACCGATTTACATTGTTTCTTATGGAGGAAATTAAAAAAAAAAATTTTTAATCTTCTAAGATATCGCATCCGATACTTTAAACAAAACAATGTTTAATTTAGTTTTACATTTTCCTTTTTTTATTTAAAAATAACACAGATATAAATATAAACTTAAAATAAGCACAATTTACATTGTGCCATACGAAAAAAAAACATAAATTTTCCTGAAAAAATTTCGATCATTCGTATTCAATAAGTAAATAAAAAACTAATTTTATTTTATTCTTATAAATTTTTCAATATGTAGCCCAAATATCGAAATATTGACCATCTTCAAACCCTATTTGTATTGCTTTGTATGGGTAAAATTTTTTTTTTTTTCAAAATATAATTTAAAATGAATGTATAATAAAGATTAGCGAAAATAAAAAGTTTTTTTGTCTTAAGTTTTTTATCGTATCTTTTCATACAGCAGGGGAAAAAAATAACTTTTAAAAAATTTTTATGTTTTACCATTTAGTCTTATGGAGAAAAAAAAAATAAATGCTTTCAAAACGTTCGTTAAACTGCACCATTCTATATTTGAAACAAAATAAATAATTTTTTATTCTTACGGTTTTTTTAAATATTTTATCAAATTTCCAAAAAAAAAAATTCAACTAATCAGTTACCATTACACTTTATGGAAGGGAAAAATTTAAAATGCAAATATTAAATTTCCGAATCGGCTATTCCATAAAAATCCGGAAAAAAAAACGATATTTATTCTTTCCCATTTTTCAATATATCATTTAGTTTCTGAAATATTGACCATCATCAGAAAATGTCTATCCATATAGAGCACATTGGAAAAGTAAGAAAATCGCGACTAAATACTCTTTAAATATCTCTAATCAAAAAAGTACTTTATCATTATAAGCAATAACAATAAAAGAAACGGTAAAACAGAAAACAATTAGTTAAAAAGCCAAAAACAACTGAATAAAAAATGTTTTTCAATCAGGTTATGAGTAAATACCAAATATATTCGACGTTAATGACATGAAAAAAATTATGAAATACCCCAAAAACATATATATATATATATATACAAAAATACAAAACTGCAGTAGCAGAAATATGCAATAAACATAATATATATACAGGGGAAAAAGGCTTTTTTAAACACCAGATTAAACGTGACGTTTTTAAAATATGCGAAACAAAAAACATATTTATGACCTAAAACCACAAATTGTATCATAAAAATAAAATATCTCATTTTTATTAACCAAAATCATTATAAGCAATAATAATAAAAGAAACGGTAAAACAGAAAACAATAAGTTGAAAATCCAAAAACAACTTAATAGAAATGTTTTTCAATCTGGTTATGAGTAAATTGCAAGTAAATTCGTTGTCAGTGACATGAAAAAGTTATGAAATATCCGAAAATCATATATATAAACAAATATAAAAAACTACAGTAACAGAAACATTGTAATAAACATAATATATGGTGGAAAAAAAAATTTTTTGAGCACCAGGTTAAGCGTGACATTTTTAAAGTATGGAAAAAAACATATTTATGAACTAAAATCACAAATTTTACCATAAAAATAAAGTATCTCATTTTTATTCACCAAAATCATTGTAAGCAATAACAGTAAAAGAAACGGTAAAACAGAAAACAATAAGTTAAAAAGCCAAAAACAACTTAATAAAAATATTTTTCAATCAGGTTATGAGTAAATACCAACTAAATGCGACGTCACTGACATGGAAAAAATTATGAAATACCTAAAAAACATATATATTTACAAAGAAATACAAAACTACAGTAGCAGAAATATGCAATTAACATAATGTATGAAAAAAAAAGTTTTTTTGAGCACCAAATTAAACGTAACGTTTTTAAAGTATGCGAAAAAAAACATATTTATGAACAAAAACCACAAAATTTACTATAAAAATAAAGTATCTCGTTTTTATTCACCAAAATCATTGTTAGCAATAACAGTAAGACAGAAAACAATAAGTTGAAAAGCCAAAAACAACTTAATAGAAATGTTTTTCAATCAGATTATGAGTAAATATCAAATAAATTCGACGTTAGCGACATGAAAAAAGTTATGAAATACCCCAAAAACATATATATACACAAAAATACGAAAGTATAGTAGCAGAAATATACAATAAACATAATATATAAAAAGAAAAGAAGTTTTTTTGAGCACCACATTAAGCGTGACGTTTTTAAATTATACGAAAAGAAACATATTTATAAGCTAAAACCACAAATTTTACCATAAAAATAAATTATTTCATTTGTACTCACCAAAATGTAACAAAAAAACCTTCAATAATTCAAAAAAACTCCCAAAAATCTAATATGACGATGCGCTTTGCTTTAAACACAGCTACAAACTGACGCTTCGTAATGGCGACTAACAAATGCTACTCGTTTTGTGTAACATAGCAACCAACCGAAAATTGCCGAAATTAATCGATAACATCAATTTACATTGATTCTTATGGGAAAAAAAAATTTATTGATTTTGTTAAAATTTCAGTATGCAATATCGATTATTTAAGGAAAAAGAAAATATTTTTATTCTTTTACATTTTTCAAAATTTCATTTAATTGTCTAGATTTTGCCCATTTTCAATAAACATTTACATTAGACCTTATGGAGGGAAAGAAATTTTTTTTTCTTTTATTATTTCAAACCATCGGATTCGATAATCTAACAGAAATTGTTTTTTTTCTATTCTTACATATTTTTCGATAACTGCGCTAATTAGTTGGAAAAAAAAATAAATGTAATAAATACAATTTGCATTGCGTCTTATGGGAAAAAATTGAAACATGTTTTTTTGTCATTTAGAATCAGTGCATTTAGTAAGTCATTAAAAAAAAAAATTTATTTTACTCTTGAACATTTTACGACATTTCAATAACTTTTCGAGATATCGACCGTCTTCAGTACTTATTATTATTAATATTTGTATATCAAAAACACACTTAATCAAATTTATTATATCCACTCGAAACTAAAAGCAATTTACGGATGTCCGCAAAAAAGTTAATTTAAATAAAACCAAGTCCTTTGACTATTTAAAATAGCCCTAATGTAGCAAAAACAAAATGGACAAAGTAATTTAATACGAATGCACAAAAAAAATTTTTTTAATAATGTATATCTTTTTTATTGGCTATATGATATGAACTGAAAAAATACCCGAGAAAAAAAACTCTGTACAACTAAAACCTTTTATTAAACTAACTATTAGTACAATCAACAACAAAATTTAACAATAATTGAATGTTTATAAACACTCGACGTTGCTAAACAACTAACTTACCTAACAAACACGAAATCCGAAAGACCACTATTCAATCCTATAAAAACCACCCAAAGCAGATACGTAATATAATTTAAAAAAAAACAGTCCGGCACTGCTCAACTCACAGAAATAATTATATTTAAATAATACCACAAAATCTGTACCTACCTTCCAGCACACAAACACACGCATATATACAAATACCTTACCTCTCAATATACAAAACCAATCACGTACACTTCATCCCAAAACAGAACAAATACTTATTAATCTCGCACTAATATCAACAAATTTAACAACAATATACAGCTTATTAATTTTAAATTGTTAATACTTTACGATAAAAGTAAAAAGGACTACGAACGTCCCTTTATGTAACACAAAAACTCCCCGCCCGGACTACTTTAATTTAATAAATTTCCCAACAGGTACTATCAAAACCTAATCCGGATTTACACACCTATATCAGCTAATAAATAATCAAAGACTTACCTGATTATTTAAACAACAACTTTCCACTTTGATTAAAGATTCTAAAAATCAGGAACACTCACTGAAATTAATACAACACAACTACAAATCAACTAATTCTATACTACCACTTGTTAATTCGCGTAGGAATATTAAAAATTGGAAACATACGACGATAGGTCATGGGTAATTAGCGCCACAGTTTCACCCTTTCGCCGACTTGAGCGAATAATATTAATACGCGGTAATAAATAGTTCCCGTCTAAATAATTCATAATTATCTTTTATCCATCCGAAACACCCACTTGGAAGATACTTATGGATACCGATGGATACTTGGATACTTCTAAAGCATTCCTAAATTGTTTTCCCTTAGGATATACTGAAAATTCAGGATTACTATAAATTAGAGATGACGTAGGTATGCAAATCATTGGCTTCCAGACATAATTTTACTTCATTCAATATTGGTTGATTCTTGGAAAATGTTTGCTTGTAAAATTATCAACTTATATTTTTTGAAACATGCCTTTTTACGCATTTAACATTAAAAATACTTGTAATACTACCTCTTACTTACGTTTTATAATTTTAATTTTCCTTTTATCTATTACTATCGTCTTGGATATAGCTAATGGTTCTGAAATAACGATGACAATAATTCAATTTTTACAGCCATTAATTACGATAAGCACAAAAATCGACATTTTTTGAAGAGATACGAAAAAAAGCGCAAGAGTAAAAAAGTTTTTGTTTCTTCCATTTTATAAAGTGGCGAAGTCGGAAAATCCATTTTCCCAATTTTTTTTTTTTAATTTTCCCCCATATTAGATACCCCGTGTACGTCGAAACCTAATTTTTATTACTAACTTCTTCACGGCCACTTATAGTACTACTTTTTCGCTAACTTTTCCAATGTAACTATTATTTTTATCTTTTTCCGTTTTCCATTTAATAGAAGTTAAATTACTGTGAAAATTGAAATTCGACATTTAGATATTCTTGAGGAAAAAAGGCATTTCCCGAAGAGATACGAAAGAAAGTGCAAGAGTAAAAAAGTTTTTGTTTCTTCCATTTTATAAAGTGGCGATGTCGGAAAATCCATTTTCCCAATTTTCCCCCATATTAGATACCTTGTATACGTCGAAACCTAATTTTTATTACTAATTTCTTCACGGCCACTTATAGTACTACTTTTTCACTACGTTTTCCGATATAACTATTATTTTTATCTTTTTCCGTTTTCCATTTAATAGAAGTTAAATTACCGTGAAAATTCAAATTCGACATTTAGATATTTGTGAAGAAAATAAGCATTTCCCGAAGAGATAGGAAAAAAAGTATAAGAATAAAAAAGTTTTTATTTTTTCTATTTTATAATGTAGCGAAATCGGAAAATTCATTTTACCAAATTTCTTTTTTTTAATTTTCCTCTGTATTAGACACGCCGTACGCATCGAAACTTAATTTTTATTACTAATATCACCCCCTCTAATATTACTTTTTCGCTAACTTTTCCAATGTAACTATTTTTTTTTTTTTCCATTTAATCAACTTTAAATTGTAATGAAAATTCAATTTGAAAATTTACATATTATGTTGGAATATCGACGAAATACAAAAAAAAGTGCAAAGAAAATTTTTTTTTAAACTTTTTCCCCTTTATCCCATAGCGAAGTCGGAAAATTCCTTTACCAAATTTATTCTTTCTCAATTTTCCTTTATATTGGACACCCTATATATATATATATCTAAATTTATTTTTTACCAACAATTTCTCTACATATGTTTGTAGTACTACTTATCCTCTAACTTTTTCAGTACAACTATTTTTTTATCTTTTTCCATTTTTCATTTAATCGAGTTAAAATAATTTAATAATTAAATTCAAATTTGGAGATACTAATCATCCTCAGAATCAATTTACGTTGTGTCTTATGGGAAATTTTTTTTAAATATAATTTACAATCACTGAATTTTATAGCTTACCCGAAATAAAAAATTTTTTTATCTTAGATTTTTTTTCGTATCACTTTGAATAGACGAAATAAAAAATAATGATAAAATATTTTTTTTTACATTTTCGTTTCGTCTTATGGGAAGAAAATTTAAATTTTTTTTATGCTTGTATCAGCCTACACCGATCGATAAAAAAAAATTAAAAATTTTTTTACTCTCGGACTTTTTTTAATATCATATCAAATTTCGAAAAAAAATTGAATGAAAAATGTATCACCCGTATCATTTATGTATATAAAGAAAAAATCAAAACACAAAAATTAAATTTTTCAATATGCTATCGGATAAAAAAACGAAAAAAAAAACCATATTTATTTTTTCATATTTTTCGATATATCACTTAGTTTCTGAAATATTGATCATCTTCCGGAAATTTCTACGTATGTAAAGTACAATAGGAACGCAGCAAAATCGAAACCGAATACATTTTTAAATTCTCGTGGTCGAACATAATAATATACCGTAATAAAATTTTGGAAAAAAAAAATTAAATTTTTCGGCTGAAAAAATCGACAGGGTACCCTTTGGATTTTTCTCAAAAATCAGTTTTTTGCTTATAAACCGAAAACGATAGGAATTACAAAAAAATTTATACTTGTGATATTTAAAGGCAAAAAGAAAATACACACTTTGCGTTTGAGGATACAGTGGTCCGTTTAATAGTTATAGGCCTAAAACTGAAAATTAGTTTTTGGCCGATATTTCACAAACGAAATGGATTAGAAGAAATCTCAATTTTTTTTCCGAAAGTACCGATGAATACCTACAAAAAAGGAAGAGCAACTTTTTTTCCTAAAACTTATAGGAACTGAGCAAATCGAAAATCAAACTTTTTAATTTTCAATCGATGGTTATTTTGGCCATTTCGGACCAAACTCGCGATGCGCTACGAAATAACGTATAAGGGGGTTTTTCGATACGCAAAAATCGTTTTTGATATTTTCAGACGCATCAGAGTAACATATTTCGAGATACAGCTCTTCATCAGGATCGTTTTGCATTACGTCTTATGGAATTTTTTTTTTTTTTTATTTGATATTTTTAACCACTGCGTCCGACAACTGTCCAAAATCTAAAACATTTTTATTCTTACGTTTTCTTTTGTTTTTTAATTAGTTCTCGAGTAATTTACCATCCTTTTAATGACTATACGTTGCGTCTTATGGATGAAAAAAAATAAATTTCGTTTTTCCACATTCCCATACCTCTTATTTTATATTTTAGGTCAAATCATTTTTTTTTATATTTCAATATTTTCTCAAATCGCAATTAATTTTTGAGATATTAATTTTAAAAAAATAAATATAAATGAAAATAAATACAAATTACATTATACCTTATGGAAAAAAAATATTGTTTTTTTTCTAAAAATTTCAATTTCTGGTACACGATAAGTAAATGAGAAACTGAATATTTGTTACTCTTGCACTTTCTTCAAGATCTCACTTAAATTTCGAAATATTGATTATCCTCAGGATCAATTTAAGTTGTGTCTTATGGAGAAAAGTTTTTATTATTTTTTTTAATATAATTTACAGTTACTGAATTTTATTGCCTATCCGAAATAAGAAGTTTTTCTTTTATCGTGTATATTTTTATTTGAATCGCCGAAGTTTATAGGACTAAAGAATAATTTGAAACTTATTTAAAAAATACAAATTCGATCGGTCTTTGGTCGATTTTAAGTCATCGTCTTTCCTAAGTTCAAGAACAGAAAAACAACATATTTTGAAACGTTAAACATGATCGGAATAAATTTTTATTAAATCTTTAACGAAATCGAAAATGATTTTTTTTAAATTTCCAATTTTTTTTTTTATAACTATAAATAATCAATATCGTTTACTTACCTTTTTTGACATCCCTATTATGGAAACACTGGTTGTTTTTTTATTTCAATTTTACCGCCACTAAAGATAATCGAAAATTCGCAAATTTTTTATATTTATTTAGTCACTCCACAAACATTTCAATCAATCATTCGTCAATTTTCTCAACAAATAAAACAACAATTTTAAATATAATGTGTATAATGTATAAATAATAATGTAAAATAGATTTTTTTCAATCATATAATTTAGTTACAAATTTTTGTAATAAGCAAAATATGTTTTTCTTACAAAAAAAACTCAATTTAATGAGTTAATTACAAACGTATATATGATCTTATACGTATGTATTAACAATGTGCTTTATTTCTAAAGATAATGCTAAATATTGGCGAGCATTATGCTACGATAAAATTTTATTTAGCATATTCATTTTAATTATTACAATATTGATTAGTTTTTTACCAATCATATAAGTAAAATTTTGTTTACGAATTATATAATTCACATGGTATTTTACATACATTTTACATTTTGTAAGGTAGAAAAATATCAACGTAAGATTTGATATCGATACGTTAAAATTCTGGTTTGTATTTATTTTTTTTTGTTTATATAAAAATTTCATATCTCGCTAATACGAAAAAAAATCAAAGTATATATATAAATATATATATATATATATATATATATATATATATATATATATATATATATATATATATATATGAAACTTGTATGTCGTACTGTAAATGCATAGAGGTACGTACGAAAAGTACGGACGTAAAACGTCGTACGGAACAGTAGATGTTTATAGGAATAGTCATGATCGGTGAAAGTATGTCAAATCGTGAGTAAACAAAATTTGGGAAATACTATTACGAAATACCGAAAAAATTGTTCAATACTTATAAGAATAACATGCTCGGGATAAAATGTTATTGGTCATAGGTAAAGAACAATCGCGAACGCGTGTACCGTCGCATGAAAGAAGAAGCGTGATATAGTGTAAGGGTGAAAAAGAGTGTTGTTTTTAAATAAGATTTATATTTAAGAATAATATAAATATATCGTGTATAAATAAATAAATATATGATGTATAAATAAGTAAATATATAATGTATAAATATATAGTATATAAATAAATAAATATAATTATATATAAATGTATATATATATATATATATATATATATATATATATATATATATATATATATATAATATATATTGATCGCACGCTAATCGGTATGTTGTATAAATATAAGATGTAAAAAGTAAACGTGTAAAAAGTTTGTTAGTAAAAAAAGTGACGTGAGTAATGTGTTTGTGCAATGATGTACGTGTTATGAAGTAAGTGTATAATGTTGTTTGTCCATGAAACGTGTAGAGATTGTATTGTATCATGCGACGGACGGATATGAGAATTACATATTGATAATGTAATCGAATAAATCCGTTACGTTGTTCGTAATGGGTGAATTGAAAAATAACCAATTTATATATAATAAATCGATTCGAAGCATAATAGTGAGGAATGAAACGTTAGAAAAACGATTTTGATCAAGTGTAAATTCAATCTTTACGTTATGTCATAAATAGATCGATACGAAAATTACATATAGGTAGTGATGATGTAATCGGTATAACTCCTTACATTGTTCGTAGTTAGTGTGCGAATTGAAAATGATTGATTAATTATTAACCGATCGAAAATGTATCAAATATGAAAATGGAATAGCTAAAAAGCGATTTTAATAATCGTTACGTTATTCGCATGAGTAAATAAAATGTAGGAGCGTGTCATAAAAATTTGGAAATATATACGATCGACGACGTAATAGTATTGTGTAATAATCTAAACTGTCACTCTTTTTTTCTCTCCATCTCTGTCACTACATCATTCTAGTACTCTCCTTCTTGCGACCGTCTCTACTTTATCCCTCTCTTTCGCTCCTTCTTTCTCACTCTTTTACTCCCTCCCCTTTCTATCACTACCCCTCATTTTTTCTATTTACGTTTATACTTGTTTCTCTCTCTCTCACACGTACTACTTAAAACTATCTAAAAGTAATACATTCGAAAGTGTAACAATAAGAGATACAAAAATATAATTATAATTGAATAATAGCATCGTCGTTGCGAATAGGAACGTTACGAGAAAAATATACGTGTATATCGTAACGTAGTACGTGAGTGGTAGTTCGCCGTTAAGAAACTTAATTGGAAAATAAGGACATTTGTAAATTGCACAAAAGTAATTACGTCTTCAGTTGTGTACGTTTTACGAAAATAAAATCGTAATAGTGTCATCTGAATTCTTGATTATTCGTTCGTGTAGAAATGTGATGTGTGATTCCGAGTTAAATTACGATATCGATATGTATCGATAACTCTGAAACATTTCCTGCGGTCCGTCGAATAGTGAACGATAATAATGCTAACAGTAGTACACCAATTACAAAGGTCGTTCCTGTGTTTCGTACGTAATAGAAGCAGTTAAGCAATTCAATTTCACGATGTCCATATTAACGGCACGATATTCTCGATTACCAAATCGAAAGTAAAAAATGCTACGTGAATAGATGCTATGCATAATTCAATTATAATTATGGAGAAATAATACAATATGAAAATTGTTATTAAAAACATTATATAATATAAAAAAATTACATACTAAAAACTTAAAATTAAATAGTCAATCGATTGATGTACATTTTTCTGGGTAATACGAAATGACAATATTAAGACGAAATGAAAAATGAAAAAAAAAGAAAAAGGAAAAAAAAAGGAAGAAAAAAAAATGTATATAAATAGACAGAGAAAGAATAGTAAAAAGATGGAAAAATAAACGTGGTAAAGGTCGGTGTTTGTATTAAACTTCAAAGTTCGTTGTCGTCACAATAGATATATATATATATAGTCTCACAATCGGTAATGTCTCGCATAAATCAATAAGCAAACTTAATCGTCGAAGATGTATAAACGATCGATTGAAAGTTTTAACTTGGCTTATTGATTTTGTCAAAGAAGAAACGTCGAAATCGAATAAGAAAGTCTAAATCGGGAAATATAGTCAAAATCTGGTAGTGTTGTCATAATCAGGGAATAATGTCGCAATTGGGTAATAGTCTTAATCGGGTTATATTGTCATAATCGGGTAAATCTCACAATCGGTCGTCTCTAAATCGGGATATGCGTCAGTTCCAGGTGTTAGTGCTGTCAATCGTCGTAATGAGAGATAAAAGACAGGAAAGCTAGTCGCTGTCGGAATATTGCGGACGATAGGGCGGAGATGGGACGATGCGATTGATGAAAAAATTTCCCGATGTGCCTGGCCGATCGCGGACGGAGATGCGCCTTCTGAGGTGCTCGTCGTCCATAAGTGGAACGACGGAGACACGATCAGAAGGGCGCACTACCACGTTGCGGTAGTGCTGACCGACCAGCGCGTCGATGTCCATCGCGAGTAGGTGTTCGTCGCTCTGGACATCCGCGAATTCTCTGTCCCCATCGTCGACAACAGCAACGTTACTCCCTGCGTTATTATCTCCATCCTCGATGTGTACGGCAGGAGCAGCGATGTTGGGTCTCCTGTTAGGCCATCCGGGTACGAACCGTAGAGGTTGGTAAGCGGCACCGTACACTTCTGAGAAAGCGCCTGCATAGACGACATTACGCGATAAAACAGAGCCATCGCGGAATGCAAAACATCCCTGGATGGTGGAACTGATCAAATTAACTCTTATCGAGTCGTAATTGCCGACTCGCGAGAACGCTACGTATAGCTGGCCGTGAGCGAAGCACGGAGCCGGTAAGTGCAACCCTGCCCGCCCGAGCGAAGGTCTGGCCTTGCGATTTGTTTATCGTCATCGCGAACGCCAACCGAATTGGGAACTGCACCCTTCGCACGCGGTGCGCCAATTCTGGTACCTCCGACTGGACAATCATCTTCGGTAGCCAGAATTTTTGGCCTCTGTTTGCTCCGGATATAGTTTCCAATTCGATACGGTGTTCGTAGAGATGACGAACCACGAATCTGCAGCCGTTGCAAAGACCAGCCGAGATGTCGATGTTGCGCAACAGCATCACGACAGCCCCGACTTTTATAACGAGTTCGTGCGGTGGAAGATTAGAGGTAGTGATGGCGTGCAGGACGTCTTGTGGCACGTGAAAGTCGTCCTCATCATTACGCAATAATGTATCCACGGAATAGTAAGTTTTACTTACTCCCGGCACGCGTTCCAAAATGTAACGATTAATATCGTTGACGACCGCGTTCGTGGGACAAAGTATCACGCGGTCGGATAGATCCCGATGGTCTGGGATAACGCCATACACCCATTCTATGAGCAACTCGCGACGCGGAACGTTGGTGATTGCGGGCAAACGAATTAGATCTTTCGGCGCGTTCGGTGCTCGGATATTTACGTGGGGTATTTTTCCTTCGCCTAAATTTAGCAACCACGTCGCGAAAGAGGCAGCTTCCACGGGCGTGGTACTGCGTAAAGCACGCAAATTTGTCGTCAATTTAAAATGCACATCTACGTGCTGCCAGAGGCGGCTGGCTTTGACGGTATGGGCCAAAATGGTTGAAACACTCCCTCTGATAACGATAGGTAGCGTCTGTCGAAAATTTCCCCCAAAGAGCACTACCTTTTTCCCGAAGGGTATGGCGTCGTTGAAAGTAATATCTCTCAAATACCTATCCACCGCTTCCAGGGCGAACCGTGAAGTCATCGATACCTCATCCCACAAAATGATGTCGGTCGCGGCCATTTCCGCGCTGCGTTCGTGTTTTGAATGTTCGTCTAGGTTGAGAGGCAACCTAAACGCTTTATGAACCGTTTTACCCTCGAAAAGCAACGAAGCAGCGATCCCCGTGTAGGCGACCGATAGAATTTTGAGTCGGTGTAGCGTCTTCATCGTCGCAAATTTATAGATAATTACGTTGTACAAGAAAGTTTTTCCGGTTCCGGCCGGACCGTCGACGAAGAAAATCGAAGCACCCTGATTCCCACCCATCAGCGCCGCGTGCCCCTGAACGAAGTCGGTAATTTCGAAATGTTGTAAAATTCTGGCATCAGTTAGTAAATTTTGATTTCTTAAAACCGCGTATACAACGTAATTATACACTTTTCGTTGATCTTCCGTCAGCGCATCCACTCGATATGTCTGATGCGCTATCAATAACCGTCGCCTCTCGTCTTCGTCTTCCCCCGTAGGAAGTAATTGACTATTCGCCTCCGGACGGGCCGCGTCGAGTGGTGCACCTTCGGGTACCGCCTCGTCGTCGACCAAACCGATTTGTCGTAATGTCGCGTCGTCCCGGTTTTGTTTAATTATGGCCTCGATGTCGTTGAGTGCCCGACGTAATGCGACTGGAACCGTGTCGCCGCGACGCACGAAATCTCCGATCATGTGCGAATTTTTAAGATCAGGCCATAATGCCACGACGCTCGCTAAAATATTGTCACCGGCATCGAACGAAACCAAAATGATCATCGCGTAAAGACGGCGCAACCTATTCGGCAAGTTCGTGTCGGTCGCCTCCCTCAACGCTTCCCTATACAGGTCGGCGTTTTCGAAGAGGTTGTGACCGACACACGCTTCCCTATAAGTTTCGCACACCGTCCCGTCCGGTAAAGTTTTCAAATTTTGAAAAGATAAAGCACCCCGAACGTGCTGTAACAGCGTACGTAAATAAAAAAGTTCGGACTCGACCGCTGTTACTTCCACGAGGGCCCCGATCATTTTGGAAGATTGGCGACGTTTTTGCCAAGTGGTGGTCGCGCTGTTCCACACATAATGTTCCGGGATCTCGATGTATTTGTACCCGCGCGCTTCGCGATCCTCCCTATTCAAACGAAAGTAGGCCATCAATTTGGTATCTCTATTAGCCCGTTCTAATATTTCTTGGCCGTCTTGTTCCTCGTGAAACGCCACTTGTTGACCGTCTTCCAAATGAATGGGAAGGCACTGAACACTATGTGACCGATCGCTGGTTTTGAATTCGAAAATGTGCCATGTCGCTTCTATCGAACTGACGTAACGACAATCCAAATAGTTTTTAATTTCGTCGAAATTTATGACGCGGCCGCCTTCTGCCGTCATTTCGATAGTGCACATATCGGGACCCTTAGTCACGTACTTGTATAGGTACTTTACGGAAGCCAAACTAGCTACACATTCGAAATTAATGTGGCTTCGATATTTTAAAGCCGCATACCGATTGTAAGGTACCACGTCCCGATTTGTGTAACGATGCCCATCGATGATGACCGATCTTCCGTCGTTTCTTCTCCGATATTCCGGACGTCCGTCTACGGTCGTTGTTAGATTATAATTTAGTTCCGTATTATCGCGATAGGGTTTGGGAAATCCCTTCGAGCAATGCCCGTCGCGTATACATCCGGCATTCATGTTTGTGGGCGCGCAAACGTGATGGATGTAATTTTCGGCGACGATCCCATACAGTTCCGGTTCGGTTTCCGGATCTGGTATTTCGGCGTATACGATTTGGTCGACCTTTTCCGCATCGTTTAATTTGTCCTCCGGACGAAACGTGATCAAAATATGGGCGTGAGGCAAGCCCCTTTTCTGAAACTCTACGACATAAAAGTAATTCAATACGGTTCCGTACAACTGTTTTTTCACCATATCGTCTATAAATTCCAGCAGTTTGACATGGAAAACCCTACAGATCAGATCCGGTCTGTTCTGGTACTTTTGCCGATGTTCGATGTTTGCCGAAATTTCCGGCCATCGTGGCGAGCAAGTAAAAGTTATGAACAGATCAGGCTTACCGTGTCGAGCTACAACCGCCAGCGCATCCAGGTACGCACGATTTTGATGGCGGTACCCCCCCTGAAACGAAGCAGGTAAAATCCTAACGATACCTACACGGCATCGTTCCGCGGCCGCGCGACGTTCTAAATAATGCCTAACGGAATCATAATTGGCGAACCTCAACTGAATGTTGTTTTGTTTTAGGTACCACAGGTAATTTCCCTCAATTTTGACCCACGCGTCCACCACGTATTGTTGAAACAACTTTCCCGAGTTGTGTAAAATCGAAAACGTTTGTCGAACTTGCAACCTGTAGCGGTAAAATTCCCGAAAAGTAACCGGTTTGTTTACGTCCCTAGCGTGTCGCAAATTTTCATAGTCGTAACCGTGCTTCCCGTGAGGGAAAAGCAACGGATACGTCATAGGATCGCTCAATTTATTTAAATTTTTCAATTCATGACGTCCGCGTTCCCCTTCATCGTTGGCGTCGCGATTGCGAGGATACACAATCAAATCGACGCTGAACGGAGGCTCCCCTTCGAATACCGCTGCAATTTCGCTACGGCTTTCTGGCAATGCGAAATTTCGCCGTTGACGATTGATATCGTCACGAAACGCAATCACGATATTGTCCAGAGAGTCCCGACCGTCTCGCGCGATTCTCTCCCTGATCACCTCCCCCGTGGTCATGTACCCCTGAATCAACGGATTAGTATCTCGCAACATGTTTTCGATGTTCCGCAACGTAAATTGCGGCACGCGATTCTCGATAAAATCGGCACGATTAACGGCGTCGTCAATATCCAAAAAGTAATATTGCGCGTTACGCAAATTTTGCCCTAGATTACTGTCATCTAATCGTGGTATAGCCTGACAATGATGGTAGACCTGTCCGCATATGGTGAAACACCACATACCACGAACATTAACCGGATTCGCATCTTCGGGAATTCTTGCCTGAAAGGTCGCCATCGCAAATAAACTATTAACTGTTCTAATTTCTTCCCTGAAATTCGTAGCCATCGGACTAACGTCCGTTAGGTATTCGTGCAATACCCGGGGACAATCGCCCAATGGCTGTAAATAACATCCCCATTTTTGCAGCAGCCTAAGTTAATTTCCTTTTCGAAAAACTTTGCCCCACAATAGTCGCAAGCTACCCTGAACCTCCCCACCTCAAAAACAGGAATTCGGTTTTCAGCCCCCTCCCTGATCCCAATCAAGATGGTCGACCTATAGGTGCGGGTGCGTGGTACAACCGCGTGTCTTCTGCGTGGAACCGGTGCTTCCTGAGAATGGTGAGGATTGATCAAGAACCGACCAGGAGATAATGGTTGAGAAAGTAATGTTGAGTTCGCGCTAACACCAGTCAATTGACTATTGTCGCCGGTATTGTTCAACACCGGTACTTCCGCGTTTACCGGAATCACCTGTCTAATAATTTCCGGAGTAGCTGAAATTATTATATCCTGGTGAGACTCCGGTATACTAACTGGAGAAGTAGGTGTTGACGAATCCGACGCAGGCACTCCGATAGGTGAACTACGGTCATTCATATCTCTGTTACCATCTTGAATTGCTTCCATTACCATCACCTGATGTTGTTCGTGTCCTTGCAGTGAATTTAAACGAACAACCAATTGTCTTGGTCGTGCACTTGACTCGCGTTCATCAATAACAACAACCAATCATCTCGGTTGTTGTTGCTGCTGAAGAAGAGTCAAGTGTACAACCAGTTCTCTTGGCTGCGGTTCAACAACCTGCGACACTGGCGATGGCAAAAGTACAGGAACGGAGCGTCCTCGTACTTGAAGAATTCGCGATGATGAACCCCTTTCAGCTTCCACTGATACGCCATTCTCTCCCGCCCCACTCATCCTCTCAATTAAAACCCGCAATTCCCTATTCCCATTCGCATTCCTTTCATTCATTAATCTACTTATTGTTTTTTTCGAAGTTTGTTTTTTGATCGGTGCCATTCCTTAAATTAAATCTGAAACCAATATTGAAACAACGCTATAATAAAATGTATAATGAAAAAAGGTAACATACGAAGTATTGTTTGAAAATATACAGAAAAATGAAACAATAATACTTAATTCAAATCAAGTAACTACCACAATTTAATTGCGCAATAAAATATTTAATATACAGCAAAAAATATCAATAAAATTGCATTATAACCAAACAGAATTTCACCATTCAAAACAATATAAAAATTTGTAATAAATAAAACAATAGGAATATATTTTTTATTTGAAATAAAAACCAATAAAGTAAGAAATATATTTTTATTAACATAAAATTATAATTAATACAATTAAAAACATAAATACAATTAAATTAGTTAATCAATGGCGTCCAGGGTATATAACAGAAAATAAAATATATCTCAATTATTGAAAAATCTTCATTTCCAATAGGACGACCGCATCACATATTTGGTAATTCCCATTATTATTCTCAAATATATTTTACACAACACAAAAATTTCATGTCGAAAAAATACACAAAAACAATAATATAAAACACTTTTGGTCCGGCTTTTCGAGAGAAGGGGAAAGAGAAAAAAATACAAGAAATATTTAAATCATTCGATGTATTAGTTATTATGATAAACGATACTTAGTAATTTTTATTTTTACGTCTATGCAACATATACCGCAAAAATATGAAAATAATGATACAATTTTTTTACACCTGTTCAGCGTTTTTGATACACCCTGTATACATATATGTTAAACACAAAAAATATTCAATAATAATTAATGCAAACTAAATAACTACCATAATGTAACTGTGCAATAAAATATCCAATACCAAGCAAAAAATATCAATAAAATTGCATTATTCGCAAACAGAATTTAACCATTCAAAATAATATAAAAATTTACAATAAATAAAACAACAGAATTATTTTTTTATTTGAAATGAAAACCATAAATGTAAAAATATATTTTTATTAACGTCAAATGTTAATTAATACAATTAAAAACATAAATACAATTAAATCAGTTAATCAATAGCATCCAGTGTATATCACAAAAATATTGACTGTTGTATATCAATTGAAAAATCATCAATTACAATACGACAGCATCATATATTTGGCAATTCCCATCATTATTCTCACACATATTTTAAACAACACAAACACTTCGTTTAAAGAAATACGCAAAACAACAACAAACAAAAACACTTTTTGTTCCGATTTTTCATACATTAAACATAAAAAAAAAGTCAATTGCTAATTGAAAATTCGAAAACAGAAAAAAGATATGTTCTAGTTAAAAAAATCACAAAGATAATAGATGTCCATTTTTTTTAAACATTCCGTGTACGTATAAATTGACAACAAAAATACTTATTTTTTTTCATGAGAAATTAAAAAAACTAAAAAAAATACAGTGTACTATTCAAAATAACAAAGTTGAAACTTGCTCAGATTTTTTGAGACACCCTGTATAAATATATATTTTATAAAAAAAATAGTCAACTTTTTATGGGAAACTCAAAAAATTATATATTTTTTTAAACAATCGCAAATTTAATACGTTCCCTTTTTTTAGACAGCTTGTATACATATGTAATGATAAAAAAAATACAAACAACTTAACTTGCAACTAAATGGATTTCACTTTCCTATCCCACTTTTTAATTATCTATTTTCCCACACCAATTTCTAGTTTGACAGGAGGTGAAAATTTGACATTTCTTGTCAAATTAGAAATTAGAGTCAGATAATAGATAACTAGAAACCAAGTCAGGAAAGTGCAATCCATTTCGTTGCAAGTTACAGAGCTTCAAAGCGCCAAAAATATCTATTTTCAAGAGCCATTTTCTCGAAAACAGTTGGATTTAGGTATAGGAAATAAAACACAAAGTGTTTGGAATGTTCAGGACAATACAAAAATGCAATAAAACAGATGGCATTCCATTTAGAAAACAGATGTTGCCACCTGTTTAAGGTGGAAGCGGCAACACCGCACAATTTAAATTCTTTTAAAAAGAGAGTTTATGTATGTTCATCTATGGCCAGAGCCAAGTTTTCAAAGTAATCTATTTATAGGATTTCCAGATACTTCTAATATGCCACTGAGTTTGGGGCACTAGGGAGATTATAAGGGAAAATCAATAATATATACCTATGCTACGCGGTGAACCTTTTTGATGTGCAAACTTTCGATTCTATAAGTGGTAAATATGGCCAATTTTTTCCATTATTTTAGATCTAAACCGTGAGAAATACTATTGTCTCGCTGTACAAATAGTTATTTACAAACTTCCTAGTTGTTTTTTGTGAAAGTACAAAAATTTTAAAAATTCACAGGGTAGAACTATAATCCAACCTATTTTCTGGACTAGAGTTGTATTTACGAATAAGCAGTCTCTATCAAGTGTACTTGACATAAAATTTGAAAAATGCCAAATGACAAATTGCGAAAATAACAAATTTTAAAGTTTTAAGAAATGTATTGTAAAATCTAGTCCCGTAAAAATATTTTTAAATAAATCAAGACGTCAGTTATCACCCAAATTTTAAAAAATCCATACAAATTGGATTATCGTTGTGTGAAATTACAGTACCAAAAAAACAATTAAAAATATTTTCAAGATCGATATACTAACTCAACAAAGTTTATTTTATTCAAAATTAAATGCTCTTTCTAATGAATAGTCATAAAAAACGTTAGGTGTTTTAAGATAATCAATCACAAAGGTAAAAAAAATTATTTTTATGTATTTTTTCGGATATTTCATATCTACTTTGGAAAATATTCTACGACCTATTCTTTTGATATTATGATTTTTTTTTGGAAACCTTTGAAATTATATATTTACTGTAGGTATAAGATATATATATACCAACAAAAGAAATTGATATTTTAATAATATTTCAAAAAGATGTAATGCAACTGAATATTTTATATGTCAAATATGTTAAATCACTCAATTACAAAATGGAATATTACACAAATTTAAAAATCTGCCTTAAACAATCTTTAATGTTTTGTAATTTTCAAAATACGAATTATCTTTTAAATATTTGCATAGAGCACATTTCGCCAACGCGTCTAGAAAAAATACTGATTGGAAAATCTTAAAATTAAATATTTATTAATTTTTATCACGTTACTTTTTTTTCTATCTACATCATACCGACGACAAAATATTTGCATAACTTATAAAAATTTAAAACACATTAATTTTATACGTAGTTTGTAAAACTTTAAATCTTAATATTAATGAAATGAAAACTTACCCAAAGTGTATAAAAACTAATTTTCCCTGGATAAATGTAGGACAAAACAGAAAGAACAGCAACAAAAAATACATAAAAAACTTTAACAGGAGCTAACGAATCTGAAAAAAAACATATGTAAAAATAATTACATTTCTTAATATCTTTTTTAGTATTTAGAAAGACCCAAAAAATTTACAATAAAAATGATTTTTCTACAAAATACCATTTATATAATAGAGAATTTTCCGCAAATTCCAAATTTACCCTAAACAACCTCCTAATACAAATAATATGCTCGTTATAAATTGTTTAACGGACCTCTGTATAAAGCAAATTCATTATAGAGATAAAGAACATACACCAACGTGAAAATCGAAAACTTACATTTATTTTTGAAATAGACAGCACAATTTAATAAAATCTATTTTATTCAGAATTAAATGTTTTTTCCTATGAGTATTTATAGAAGACACTAAGTGCCATAGATATGAAGATAGTGATAAATTTAAAAAAAAATACCTTTTTTTAGGGAACTATCAATAGTCTGAGAGAAGTTTCTGCAGATTTCAAATTTGCCTCAAACAACTTTTTAGCTCAAATAATATTCTTATTATAATTTTGTTTCCAGACCTCTGCATAGAATGTATGTATTATAGACATATATATAAAACATATATACACCCGTATCCACTAAAAAGGTTTAAATTTAGACCAGGTCTAATTTGACAGTTAGAGGTTTAAGATGACATTTTTAACAATTGAACAAATAATTTTTCTAAATGGCACACATACAAAATGACATAATATATATAATATAACTGGCGAACTAAGAGTTTCAAGTACCATGGCAATTAGACCTGGTCTAACTTTTAAACCTTTTTAATGAATACGGGGGATATTGACTTAAAAATTGAACATTTAAAAATATTTCAGAAATAAACAGTACGATCCAATAAGGTCTATTTTATGGAAAAATAAATGCTTTTTTTATTTAGTAATCAAATCATAAAGAATGCTAAATCGTATAGATTTTAAAATAATCAATTATAAAGTTAAGATATAATTTTAAATTTCATTTTTCAGTCCAAAAAAATAATAAATAAGTAATGTTTTCACAAAATATTATTATCCCAATAGAGAATTTTCTACAAATTTCATATCAATCTCAAAAAATATCCTAAGTTCTATAGTTTTAATGATTTTTTTTGTAATTTTTCGATACTATATATTTATTGTAGGAATGAAAGATATGTATTAAGAAACTATAATCACTGCAACAATATTTAAAAAAAAACAGTACAATTAAATATAAAATATTCTATTTGAAATTAAATGTCTCCTTAACGATCATTAACAGAAGATCTTATATGATAAAGATGTTTTTCAAGTTCAAAATTAAAAACATTTTTTATTTCAAATTTGGTTTTTAAAGACCAGAAATTATGCTTCAAAAATAATTTTCTGGTAAAATATCACAAATCTAAAAAAAATTACACAGATTTCCAATATACTTTAAACGACCTTCCATGTTTATTATATTTTTGTCAAGTTTTTTTTTCTATCTACATCGTATCGAAAACAAAATATTTATATTATAATTTTTTAAAAATTTAAAGTAAATAATTGTAGTAAGTAGTTTGTAAAAGTAATAAAATGAAAACTTACCAAAACTATACAAAAAATGTCAACAACAAAACAACAATGGAACTGGAAAACTAACTCTAAATCTAACTGGAACTAACAAATCTGAAAAAAAAAAAATATATATATATATATATATATATATATATATATATTTTTTTAATATGTGCATTTTTTTTAAACCAAAAAAAGGTAAGTAATTTTTCCATAAAATATCAATAATGTTAGAGAATTTTTTTCAGATTCCGAATTTATTATAGATTACCTTCTAGTACAAATAATACGTTTGTTATATTTTTTTAAACTTCTGTATAGAGCGTTTTCATTACAGATATAAAAAAACATGCATTGACACAAAGATTAACAATTTAAAAATGTTTCTGGGATAAACAGCATAATCCAATAAGACCTATTTTATTCAGAATTAAATGTTCTTTCCTATGAATACTCGTAAAAGACACTAAATGCCATACATTTTAAGATATTTAATGATAAAATTAAAAAAAAAAAGAATTGTTCAATTTTTTCCACAAACTTTATTACGAAAATAATTTTTTTTCAAAACATTATTACTCTAATAAAAAATTGTTGGTAGAATTCAAGAGTGTTTTAAATAATGCCCTACAATTTATAGGTTTCAAATTGAATTTTTTTTTGTATCTCTATAAAATTGCATTTAACATAAGAATTAAATGCTCGTTAAAAATAAATTTTAAGAAAACTTCTAAAGCAAATGGCATAAACCAAAATTACAGCTTCATAATTTTTAAAGTTTTTCCAAACCTTTTTATAAGCGCATCCACCATCATGTCCAGAAAAAGTACAAAAATATAAAATGTTTGGATATATGTATATGCATCGTATAGAAAGTAAAATATTTACATTATGTTTTTTAATAATAAAGTAAATTAACGTTATACGTAGTTTGTAAAGTTTCCAATTATAATAGTAATGAAATGAAAAATTACCAAAACTATATAAAAAAAATTCCATTAATATGGAAATAAAACAGGAAACAGTAAAAACAATGAAAAAGTAACTAATAAATTAAATGGAACTAATGGATATATATATATATATATATATATATATATATATATATATATATATATATATATATGACCGAGATGCGAAAAATGTTTGGAAATACAAGGTGGACATTTTGAACATTTATTGAAAAAATAAGTTGTGCTTTTGTGTAGACTAGACTATAATGGGAATAGGCTTTCTTTAATTAATTTTTGTCTTCACGGTTTCAACATTTTTATAGTTTTTCAACATTTGTTTAACGCTGTTCGGTGACGGTTTCTGCTTATCTGGATATCTATCAACAACTATCTGGCATGTTCTTGTTAAAACTCTGTTAGATTCCCCATATATAATAAACAAATTCAAATAATCCTCGTGTGTGAAATTTAATCGCCCCGGCATGATTATTGGTTTAATAATAATTATTATAATTACTATAATGAATAAATAATATTTTAGTAGGTCTTTGTCAAACGACAACAAATATTACGTTTCTACAGTAACCAATTGGTTTTGTTCTCGTTAGGCTTCCCCGTCATGGCCAACTAACAAGAAAACTTAGAAGCCGTCTGGTATTATTAGAATAAAAACTGTTAAATCATCAATAACTCAAAAACTACAAATTTTTGGAATAGACAACTTTATACAAAGTCACCCTTATTTTAAGTGTTAAATAAGATAAAATTATAAAAATTGGGGGTTTCCATTTGAAAAAAGTAACTTTTAACGACTTTTTAAAGTATATTTATAATGTCAGTTTTTAATCACCCTATATTTATTTATTATAAAAATATCAGCACAGGCCACTAAAGTGTACCCTTTTGAACAAGGAATTCTGCCGCAAATACATAATAGAGACTTCGATAAGCAGATATTTATAGTTATGTCTAGACCTGCAAACGTCATTTTTTACATAAAATTCAAAATATCGCAAAAACAGTTGAACTTAGGTATAGGATATTATACATGAAATATACCTAGAATTTTTCGAGGAATACAAAAATTGGATTATATACAGGGTGTTCCATTTAAAATAAGAAAGTTGACATCTACTTCCGGTATAACCGGAAGTGACGCCATCTTGAAAATATTTTGCGCGAATTGCCCCTGTCGACTTTAGTTAGCTGCCAAAATTTTAAATTTTTCTAAAGCCTACTTTCTGATTATATATATATATATATATATATATATATATATATATATATATATATATATATATATATATATATATATATATATATATATATTGATTTGTTAAGAGTTTCTTGACCTTCCTTTTATATTGTTAATATATATATAATTTTCTTGGGTATAGGTCCGAAAAAAGAAAGTATAAAAATATAAAAAAATAAATAAATATATATATTTATTTATTTTTTAAAGCTTCTTTTAAAACTTGAAGGGTTATATTAGTTTTTGATGTGTATAAATCCTAAATTGCATTACGAACATCCATTTTTACATTGTCACTTAAGTCGTCTATCTTTGGCTTTTTTCGTGTACATTTTCTAATCTTCTTCCGTAGTAAATTACGCTTTTTTTTTCATGCACAATTTTCTGCACAGTCCTTATACCGATTCCCAGAGCTTTTGCTACTGTCTCGTGCATATTAGCCGGTGAATTTTCATTTTTGTAATATTTTATTAGATTTAATACCATTTTTTGTCGTTTATAAATCGTATGACCCGCAAATTGACGCTTTTGATGCAAAATTCAGATTTTTTATAGATAATCACTACAAAAATTGGCCATTTACACTAACACGTTTATAAATAAAGTAAATAAATGTACACTGTATGGAAATAAACGTAACAGACCCAAAAAAATCACAAAATTATTTTTTCAAAATAACATGTAACTGACGCTTCGCTCATAATTTCAAATTTTGAATTGAAAAGTTGAGAAAAAAACAGTATTCAGAGCAATACTTATAAAAGAACTCATTAAACGTAAAAATTACTGAAAGTTTTCACAAATTTTCGAAAAAAATCCTATTTTTTTAATAAGTATGAATGTAACAATGCAGTATTAGATTGACATTTTGATGGAAAAAATCAAACATATTTATAAGTAATTGATTTAAAAACTGGTTATCTACAATAATTCACAATTAAGTACAATAAATAATTACATGTTATGTGAAAATACACATAATTATGAGGAGGAAAAGGCAAAAAAGATCATGAAAATATTTCTTTTGAAATTACATGCAAGTGACGCTTTGCGCATAAATCTGAATTGTACGTCCAAAAATCGGGAAAAAAAGCAATATCCAAAGCAATGTACATAAAAGTACTTACAACAACAAAATATATATAAAAACACTAAAAAATTATGGAAATTTGGATATTTTTGTGCAGAACACGAAGGAAGCAAACTTATGGTAAGAAGCAGCGACAGAAATTGTTTAAATTTGACATTCCATGGCACACTAATATATTGTGCTATTACAAATTGCGTTTAAATAGATGTGCTCAAAACCCTATTTGTATAATCTAATAGATATAAAGTAATCAAAACCTTTCGAATCAATGTCTTAATCACACTTTTTAGTAAATAAGCAAACACACATGCTTTTTTTATTTTTGTATTTTTATCCTTAAATTTAAAATTTAGAGAGAAAGATGTGATTTTTTAAATCGACATTTAACTAATGTTTAGCTCATACTTTCAAATTTTAAGTTTAAAAGTTAAAAAAAAACAATATTTAGAACAATATATGTAATAATATTAATAACAAAACTTACAGAAAACTGCTACAATTGTCCAATAAAAATCCTATTTTTCAGATAAGTATAAATATAATCATGCAGTATCAGATTGACATTTTGGAACAAATTTCAAGTTTATTTATAGGTAATAATTACAAAAAGTGGATATTTGTATTAATACATATATATATTATATATATGTATATAAATAAAGTTATATTGTATAGAAATGAACACAATAGTGCAAAGAAAGTGACTAAAAAGATATCAAATTAATTTTTTTTTAAATAACATATAAGTAGTTCCTTGCTCATAATTTTAATTTTTGCATCCAAAAATTGGAAAAAAGGTTAGTATCCAGAACAGTACATATGAAATAAACAATTATCGATAAAAATTACTAAAAATTGCAATTCATTTTTAATATAAGCCCTATTTTTCCCATATGTATACATATAATAGTGCAGTATCAAATTGACGTTTTGATGCAAAATTCAGATTTTTTTTTATTAATAATCATTGCAAAAAGTGTATAAATGTACACTGGATGGAAATAAACGTAATGGTACCAAAAATAAACCAAAAAAATCACAAATTTATTTTTTTCAAAATGACATGTAACTGACGCTTCGCTAGTAATTTCAAATTTTGAATTGAAAAGTTGAGAAAAAAGGCAGTATTCAGAGGAATACTTATAAAAGAACTCATTAAACGTGAAAATTACTGAAAGCTGTCACAAATTGTCGAAAAAAATCCTATTTTTCTGATAAATATGAATGTAACAATGCAGTATTAAATTGACATTTTGATAGAAAAATCAAACATATTTATAAGTAATTGATTTAAAAACTGGTTATCTACAATAATATACAATTAACAACAATAAATAATTACGTGTTAGGTGAAAATACACATAATTATGAGGAGGAAAAGGCAAAAAAGATCATGAAAATATTTCTTTTGAAATCACATGCAAGTGACGCTTTGCGCATAAATTTGAATTTTACGTCCAAAAGTAGGGAAAAAAGCAATATCCAAAGCAATGTACATGAAAGTACTTACCAATAACAAAATATATATAAAAACACTAAAAAATTACGGAAATTTGGATATTTTTGTGCGGAACACGAAGGAAGCAAACTTATAGTAAGAAGCAGCGACAGAAATTGTTTTAATTTGACATTCCATGGCACCCTAATATATTATACTAGTACAAATTGCGTTTAAATAGATGTGCTCAAAACCCTATTTGCATAATCTAATAGATATAAAGTAATCATTTTCTTTCGAATACATGTCTTAATCACAATTTCTTAGTGTACAAGCAAAAACATATTTTTGTATTTTTATCCACAAATTTAAAATTTTATGGAAAAAGATGTGATTTTTCAAATCGATATGTAACTAATGCTTAGCTCATATTTTCAAATTTTACGTTTAAAAGTTAATAAAAAACAATATTTAGAACAATATATGTGATAAAACCGATGAATAATAAAACTTACAGAAAACGGCTACAATTGTCCAATAAAAATTTTATTTTCCTGATAAGTATAAATATAATAATGCAGTATCAGATTGACATTTTGGTACAAAATTTAAGTTTATTTATAGGTAATAACTATGAACAGTGTTTATTTACATTAATACATATATGAATAGGGAAAATAAAGATATAATGTATAGAAATGAACACAATAATGCAAAGAAAGTGACTAAAAAGATATCAAATTTAATTTTTTTAAAATAACATGTAAGTAGTGCCTTGCTCATAATCATAATTTTTGCATTTAAAAATTGAAAAAAAGGCTAGTATTCAGAACAGTGCGTACGAAAGAAACTATCAACCATAAAAATTACTGAAAATTGCAACAATTTCTCAATATAAAGTCTACTTTTTTATAGGGATACATATAACAATGTAGTATCAAATTGACGTTTTGATGCAAAATTCAGATTGTTTTAGAGATAATCACTACAAAAAGTGGTTATTTCTATTAACACGTATATAAATAAAGTAAATAAATGTACACTGTATGGTAATAAACGCAATAGTACCAAAAATGAACAAAAAAAAAATCACAATTATTTTTTCAAAATGACATGTAACTCACGCTTTCCTCCTAATTTCAAATTCTGAATTGAAAAGGTGAGAAAAAAGACAGTATTCAGAGATATTTATAAAAGAACTTCTGAAAGTTGCCACAAATTTTCGACAAAAAGTATGAATGTAACAATCCAGAATTTGATTGACATTTTGATGATAAAATCAAACATATTTATAAGTAATTGATTAAAAACTGGTTACTTACAATAATACACATTTAAATACACTAAATAATTACGTATTATGTGAAAATAGACATACCTAAATATAAGAAGTCATTGACTATATGACCTAATGGAGCAGCCGCCACTTCATTTGTATAATCTAATAAACGACAAACTAAAGCTCGACATTTTTGGAACCAGGCCAAATATCGCCCTCCGGTTTTCACGGGCTGACAGATTGACTTGTGAAAAAAATTGCTATTTTAATTTTTTTCAACAGTCAATTTTTTTTAATACAGGCTGTTAAAAAAGTCCATGATTTTTATCTCAATTTTATGTGTTTAACTATCCGAATTTTTTAATTTCATTTCTGTGCACCGTTTTAATCAATGATCTTCTGCAGAAAAGTATTTTCTCAAAATTTTTATACTTGCCTTAGTTTTAAGAATATCAAGTTGTTTCCATAACCTCCAATTTTTTTCATCTTTTAAGCACCTAAACCATCCTGTACATTATATTTTGCATCTTTTGCCGCTATTTGATATACCCTACGATACCCTGGTTTATTTTCAATAAAAAAAAAACTAAAGTAATGTGGTGTCCAGTGGCGTACTAATTATCGCCAATTTTCGGAATAATTTATTAATGGCTCACTGATCTTCACATTCAAAGGTGCATAATTTTAAAATAATCTTTTAAAGTTTCATTAGTTTACTTTACTTTAATCATTGATATATTGTTAAGAATGAACAACCGCAACATGAAAATATCAATAATCTAGAGAATTTCATTTAGCTTTGTATTACGTCAGATAATGTCTGCAACGATTTACTACTGTGATCTCCTGTTCCCTATTCACGTTAGTAAACTACGCCTGTCCTTGTCTGGGTAAAAGCACCGACCGACCCAGACATACGGCTGCTGCTAAACGGCTAAACCACCGTACAAAATAACAAAGCGTTATTTGTACGGTGGCTAAACGCAATGTAATTTCTTTTATTTCGAAGCAGCTAGGCAGTACAAATCTTCTATTATGACAATTTTTTTGGTTTTTTATATCTGAACTGTCAAAAATCTGCGGACCATGCAAATTTTTAATCAAAATCCAAAATTAAATATTTTCAAGATAAATTAGATTAGATATTTAATGGC
>JAUTXW010003152.1:0-54377 GCA_030620095.1 Kuschelorhynchus macadamiae | reverse complement strand
CACTAATGCGGAAAAGCCAATTTTTCGCATGGATATCGGTAGCTAACCAAAACGAAATGCATTAATCCTGCTACATACACTGAGATATGTATCAAAGACGGTTAATTATTAAATTAACAAATAATAAATTCATTTTGAAATATTACAAGCGAAAAAATGTTTCCACACTAATGCGGAAAAGCCAATTTTTCGCATGGATATCGGTGCAGAAAATTGATTTTTCCGCACGGCTAGAAGATGAACAACTTATTATTCAAGACTTAAGTGTGTTAAACTCAGCTTTGCCAAGATCATAACCATAACTTAAACTCATTTACTGATTTTTGGCAAGAACAAAAAATTATTGCATCAAAAAATAGTTTTAAATATTAATATTGATGGAAACGGAATATCAGTACTTGGCAATGCGAGAAATCTTAGTATTGTTTTGGATATCGATTTGAGATTTGAAGAACATTTAAAGAAATTATTTCAAAACCCTATTCGGCTTTAAAGGTTTCGTACAGTAATAGACATGTTTTGAATTTAAGAATGAGGAAAATTTTGTGCGAAACCTTAGTCTTACTTAATTTTAATTAATGTGAATTTGGGTATGGTTGCTGTTTGACTAGTGAGAGACGTTTGCATGTGCAGAGCGTGCAGAATATTTGTGTCCTTGTATGGTCTTAGAAAAAAGTCATCATATATTCCATAATTTGTGTAATTTGAAGTGGCTAAGACTGGTTTCTAGAAGAAAATTACATTTATGTCCATTTTTGATAAAAATTATTAATGAGTAAATTTTACCCACCTCAATTAAAGAACGTCTCATTTTTCATAGGGATATGCATTCCCTTAATTCGTGCTCAGGAGGGATTAACAATGCCACATCATCTGAAGTCCTTCAGTTTTAACGCTGTGCAATGTTACAATGCTCCTCCTGATAACTTTTTGGCTCTTAACGTTAATCATTCAATCAAAAATATAAAAAATATCACTTAAACGAACAAAATTTATTATTAAATTAACTTTGGTATTTTTCTTATTATACAGATTATTATTCCTCATATATATATATATATATATATATATATATATATATATATATAATTTTTTATACATAAAAACTCTTTTTTTAGTATTGTCTCTCTTTTCGATCTCTCTTTAAATACTTTAATTCATATCAAAATTTATTTTCATACATCTGTTGTAAATTATAAAGTTGTCAATGTTGGTCGGGGTTTGGTTCAGTGGAGTAGCTAAAGAAGCTAGACTGCACCAAGCATTGACTACTAACTGCTAATTATTTCTAACAATTTATATTATATACTATGTATATCTAGTAATCCGTAATATAAAGGCCTTATTTATTTATTTATTTATAGTCCTCGATTTTTAATTTTACATTTTACAAATCATTAAGCTATGGTGACACATGACATTATTAAAATCAAAGTAATCTGAAATTATTTTTCTCTACCACTGCTATGAAAAATTGTAAAAAACGCCCACTAAATTACGCGTAAAAGTTAAACATTCCTAACACTCTGCGTAACTATTTTTTCACTGAGCTCAGTCGTGGGTAAAAAATCTCACATATAGCTATCCACTCTTGACAAAAAAAAAACAAGTAGGCGACGCCCCATCAGAACTATGCCTGCGGCCGCGGTGAATGCACGTTGATCGGGATCTAATAGCCAATGATTTTTAAATTACCTATACCTTGTTTCATTTTTCGAATACTATTCACTTTTATTACTAATACAGTCGTAGAAAAAAAGAGTGCATAATTCGTTTAAAAATTCTGTCTTTTGGGCGAACAATCAAGTAGGCCTTGACTTTGGTGACCCATGAGTTTGAATCAAATCTTTTGTTTTTTGTATATTGTCAAACATTGAAATCCATGCGAATGAATTAAATAAAAATTGATGGATGCATTATTCGTCTATTCCTTGATTCACCATTCGCATGAATGGACAAATCGAACCGAATAGGTAGTAGCGGATTTAACTATTCGATTAGTTAAGCCCGCTACCCACTATTTGTTGATTCGTCTATTTGTTAATTCGTCCGCATAATATGGAGGATCCGGTTCATCTATTTTATTCGCCAAAAGCGGCAATTCCGGCTTTACCACTAAAGTAGGCTTTGACCTCGGAGAACCATTCGTCCGAATCAAATCTTTTGTTTTTTGTTTATTTTCAAATGAAAATCAAATAACGGAATGAATGAAATCCGTGCGAACGAAGTAAATAAAAATTGATAAACAGTGTGGATGAAATATTCGTCAATTGGTCGATTAGCCAATTCGTTCATTCATATGAATTGAAGGATCGAATGAACGAATCAAACCGAAAAGTTAGAAGCGGGCTTTAGTTGGTCTGTTTTCGTTCGTTTCGTATTCTGTCATTGTTTTTGTTAATATCGTCTTTTGTAGTAATGTGTTTTTTTTTCATCAAGTTGTAATAGCGAGTTAGTCAATGCAAATGAAAAGTATTATGTTGTTGTTTTTAATTTTACATATTTTTAACATGCTTTTGTTAGTCCGTTTGTGTACTTTTAATTTTCGAATCGATTTGAAATTTTGCATATGTATGTACATCTTCTGAAAATACAATAATTTGGTCTCCAAGTACCAGATGGCACTGGACGATTGCAATTACTTCTAATTGTCGTATAGATTTGAAATTTTGCAAGTGTACGTAATTCAACTGGTAATACAATAATTTTTTATTCGATGGTACAGAATGGTGCCGGTTGATTTTAACCCACTTTTAATTCTCGTATCTATTTGAAAATTGGCAAGTATATGTAATTCGGACAAAAATACAATAGTTTGATGCCATCGAGCTGATCTGATGAGCCTGATGGTACCAAATGGGTAAAGCCCTTCAGATTGAGCTGACATAATGGGATACCATCGACTGATCCATTCGGGTCAATGGTACCAAATGGTACTTATGTTACTAGCTAGTATATCACCCGAGTTTGGGAACATTTGGTTTGTTTTGACGAGCCTAATACATTATCAGTGATATATTAAAGATATTTTAATACTAAAACGTAAGAGATAAATTAAACATAGTTTTAAAAAACTGGAAAATACGCGTTTGTCAGTAACGCACTAAAAAGTATAACATATTTTAGCTTTTCTGTTAAAAATGCGTTACGTACATTTAATAAATTTGTCATTTCTTAATGTTTAGTGATTATGCCAAAAAGCATAGAGTTCTCTTTCGTTAGGTTTCTTTGAGAAGCATGTACTTTTAATTAATTTCCACAAAACGCCCCACGCTTTTTCGCATAGTCACTGAACATTAAGAAGCGACAAGTTTATTAAATGCACGTAATACATTTAACAAAAAACTACATTATTTTGTACTTTTTAGTGTGTTTATGACAAATGTGTGTTATTTAGTTTTTTTAAAACAAATATTTATTATTATTACAATTTTCCAAAATTATTTATTCAGCATTTTATAAATTTGCCTCAGATGTCAAAATAACATATAGAAAAATGACGAGGTACAAAATAGAATTATATAAAATTTATTTTAAAAACTATTGCACACCTTGCAAATAAAACAAACCTTAAATATTTTGTGTAACACCTCATATTCGGTATTGGTATACAATGTCCGGCAATAGGATTGAACGGTTGTGAAAAGGTTGTCATGGAAGTTCTATTTATTTAAAAAACATCAAATACTGATTAAACTGAAGTTTGTTGTTGCAACTTTTGTGTTACTATGGCAAATTGGCCAAATAACCAACGGATCTTTGCTGTAAAATAGTTTATTATCCTGACTCAGTTCATTCAGTGCCTGCTAAAGTTCTAACAAGATATTCGATTTTGAGATGGGTAAGAAATTTCAATGAAAGAGGAAGTGTAATCTCTAAAGTTGTTGGTCGTTCCCGTACACCAGCCATGTCAAACTCAAACTCACTGGTGGGCCAAAAGCATGAAGACCATCGACTACGTGGGCCGCAAAACCTTATCTTAAAGAAGACAAACCACTGAAAATCTTGAGAAAAAGTACTATTAAAGGACAAGTCTGTTTATTAAATTTCAAATAAAAAGGACATTTCAAAAAACTACAAACATTAAATTCTTTTGCCAGATATTTGACATCTTTTGTCTTTAATTAAGTTGTCTATTTGTGGCGCGAATTTATAGGCGGAAATAACTTTTAAAACTGCGTAAACACTAAAGTGTGCATCCGTCAATCCCGATCTTGCAGGAGATTTGTCTCCTTTCATCAAAGAAAATAGTTGTTCACACTTTTAGGTACTTCCAAACATTGACAGGATTTTACAGGCAAATTTTCTCATTTCTTGGTATTGAACAGGCAAGTACTTATAAAATTCGAATGTACCAATACTATCAAATTTTTTGTTTTATTTAAATGGGTCTGACACTGAATCTCAAATACTTCCATTTGCAAGTGAGGAGGAACTTTATAAATATCGATAGTGAAAAGACCAGTAAATAGAGAAAAATTGTTTTCTTGGGTCTTAAAATCCAGAAAACGCTTCTCAAATTCTGCCAGAAGGCTTCTCATTTTCTCTGAATATTTTTTTGTATGATATTGGGACACTTGTGCTTTCCTGATATGCCTTACAATTCAGAAAATGTGACAGTTTATCCTCTGCTAACTGTTTTTCCCACAACATCATCTTACACTTGAAAGCTTTCACATGATCATGCATATCTGTAATAACTTAACGTGGTCCTAGCAATTTCGTATTTAAGTCCGACAAGTGTTTTGTGATATCTATCATAAATGAAAGATCTTGTAAAAAAAGGTACATCGCATGATAAGCTGACATCTTCTCCTTTTGTTTACATGAAAACGCGTACTTCTTCTTTGAGTTTCCAAAACCGGTCGATTACCATAGAAGACGAAAGCCATCGCACCTCTGCATAATATGGTAAACCAGCCTACTCACTTACTAAATCACGTAAAAATACAGAAAACTGTTGCTGATTAAGGCCTCGTAACTTTATGAAGTTTATAATTTTTTTTCACTGACTGCTTTTGCTTCCCTGAAAACGCGTATTTCTTCTTTGAGTTTCCAAAACCGGTCGAGTACCATAGAACCCGAAAGCCATCGCACCTCTGCATAATATTGGTAAAGCGGTCTACTCACTTTCTAAATCACGTAAAAATGCAGAAAACTGTCGCTGATTACGGCCTCGTAATCTTATGAAGTTTATAATTTTTTTCACTGACTTTAAAACACTTTCCAACTTGATTACTTTTGAGCATAAAACTTCTTGGTGGATTATACAATGAATATGATGAAAATCTGATTTGTCACTGCCCGTTTCTCTGATCTTTGTCTGTAATGTTTTAACGAAGCCATTTTTTACTTCATTGAAGGAGCTCCGTCTGTTGCAACGGAACACAGTTTTGACAAATCTAAATTGGACTTTTGCAGAAGTTCATAAAGAGCATTGAAAATACCCTTCCCAGTTGTAATATCATGCAATGGTACTAATTCCAGTAATTCTCCATACACATTGATATCTGTATCAACCTCACGAAGAAAAACAGCGAGTTGCGCCACACCACACATATCCGTACTTTCGTCACGGGCAATAGAAACTGCAATGAAAGAGTTTGATTTTGTTTTTATCTGATCACTTATATTGGCAGCCAACTCAGTAACTCTTTCAGCGACAGTATTCCGGGACAAGGAAATATTTTGAAATGCCTTCACGCTTCCGGGACTTACAATTTCCGCGGCCTTTACAAGGCACTCTTTTATAAATTCACCTTTAACAAATAGTTTTGAGTGTTTCGCGATCAATTCCGACAGACGTAGCTCGCTTGAAGGACAGATTCATTTTCTTGCTTTGGACGTGTAAACATAAGCTGCTGATCTTTCAACCGTGATTTTAATTTATTTAGCTTTTCGTTTCTGATCATGCCTGCATACTTGTCAAACATTTTTATGAATATCATAATGACGTTTTATATTATATAATTTTGGGATGCCGACTGTACTATTACAAATCAAACAAATAATTGTTTCTTTAACTTCACAGCAAAAAAAACTCTAATTCCCACTTTTCTTGAAAGATACGATGCTCATCTACAAGTTTTCTCTTACTTCCACTTGGTTTTGAAAGAGACATGTTAAATACTGTATCCGAAATAAATTATAATAAGTACTGTTAGGTGTTGTAACAATAAGTGCTCAACTCAAAACTCTATCGCAACTGACTCATAACTGACTAAACACTGAACGACTGAACTCAATCGAACACGGCTTATGTACGGATTGTGATTTCTCGAGTTCTTTCCAGAATGTTCAGATAGCGTCATCTGTGTTTTTGGGCGATAGAATTTCATGAAACCAGCCAGATAAAGTTTAGCTTTAGGTTTTAGGTCGAGTATGTATAGTTCATCCTCCTAAACATAGATGGCACTATGTACAATTGTACATTTTATTGTACCAATCGTTGTTGCAGCGGCGCGCGCTTTCAAAAACGGTTTTCAACTTGTTCGCGGGCCGCATTATCTGGCTGTTTTCAAAACTGATTTGGGCCGCAGAAAAATGCTCATTGGGCCGCATGCGGCCAGCGGGCTGCATGTATGACATGGCTGCCGTACACAATTCGTCAATAAGCTGAACTGCACATTACAGAGCGAAGTTTGCGATGAATCTTACATCAGGATCTGAAATTCCATACGTACAAGATACAGATAGTCTAGAGGCTGACCTCTATTGATAAAGTAAATCCCCTTAATTTCTGCTGGCATATTTTGGGAGTATTGTACCACAGTGAAGAAATTCTTGATGTTATTCATGTCTGACGAAGCTCCCTTTCACCTTAGTACGTACGTTATCAAACAAAATTTTCCTTACTGGTCTTCCAAGAGAAGTGCATGAAAAACCACTTCATGAGCAAAAGGTAACAGTGTGGTGTGGAATTTTCGCATTTGCTGTGATCGAGCCATACTTCTATAAAGAAAACAGCCACACCGTTACAGTCAATTCAGCTCGGTATGTTGGGATGCTAGAATCATTTGTAGCTCCGAAGCTTCAAAGAAGGGGTCAAGGTGAAGTCTGATTCCAACAGGATGGCGCAATAGCGCATACATCAAAAGGACCATCGCTGTTTTACAGCGCATGTTTCCGAATCGCCTTATTTATAGGTTTGGCTACATTGCATGGCCCTCAACTCGATAAACATAAACATGGAATTACTTAGACTCGTTATGCTCAATTTTTACTTCATTTTACGTAAGAAGAAGACGGAGATCATCTTAGGAAAGTGATCTGTAGAAGTGTTCCAATGAATTTACAGAATTGTATTTTTAATGTAAGTAGCAATAAGTCCAAATATATTCTTTGTATCCTCACGTTAGCCTATTAAATATCGTTCAATCCTATTGCCGGACCTTGTATTTATTTTGTACCCATAATATAACTCTAAAGCCAAAAAAATGGTTTATTTAAGGGTATTTGTAGTTTATGATATATGACAATTTCATAAGATAATTTTGGTAATAGTAATCTAAAAAACAAATAAAAATTAGACAAATTCACTCAAACTCTCCTATATTCGGTCCTTTGACTAATAAAGTTACCCTCGTATTATATAGGCCTTGCAAACTGAGCCTCCTGTTTGAAGTGCTGGGTCCTGCAAGTATTTGAAACCCAACTAAAGTGGAAGAAAGATAAACCGGTGTTGATATTACTGAGCCCAAAAAAATAGGGAAACTGGTCAGAATCGGTTTAAATTTATCCGAATATTTTGTCAAAGTTATAATAATTGAGATTGAATGTACAGGCTCTTTGATTATACTTACGCGCCCCTACGTAGAGCCTTTATTAGTTGAAATGAAAAAAATGTTTTATACAAAAGTTGCAGGTTTTTCCTATATTATTTTATAAAGTTGTCAGAGGAAGAAAGTCGCACAGAAAAATGGAAAAATTAGGACAACTTTGACTTTCTTCAATGGAACACCCTTCATATTATGGTAGCTTAAAATACAGGACGTATTTTTTAGGTTAATTTAGGACTAAAAGTTCATATAAACATACGTCCACATAGCCCTCGTTTTTGAGATACAGCGTGTTAAAGTTTTGATATTGTTGAGGCTTGTCATCGTGTGACGCCAGTGTTAATATTTACAAAACATTTTAAATTCCTTATTATGTTCTGTCTGTAACTTTTAGACAATTATGTTTGTAAATGAACGCCGTTTTGCTCACGATTCTATCTTTTTTTAGTTTTTGAGATATTTTGAAAAAAACAATAAACTGCATTTTCGAAAACCCCTAAATATTTTCAATCCGTGGAAACATTATTGAGACAACTTTTTACGTAGAATACGCTTGTTTAGTCAGATTGTATTTGCAACTTTTCGGTTTTTTAGAACCATCATCAACTTCGCATTTTTCTAAAAGAGTACTCTATTAGCTTTTTAGCGATGCATCACAATTTATAACTAAGTTATTATTAAGATTTAAAAAGTGCGCCTTGTAAATTAATAAACATTTTTTTGAATTATCCAAATAAGAAATTAAAAACTAATAGGGTTAAATAGCAATATTTTTTAATTCAACATTAGATTTTATAGAAAATCAGTAAGAACTACTCAATAGCATTCATCCTATGTGCACATGTTCAATGTTCAAATTACCATCTGTAAATAACCCTAGTTTAACACATTGGGTCAAGTAGGCTTTGCGTTTGAAATAATTGAATTTTCATAATCTGTCATCTGTCGTTGAAGTTTTATTTAGCTTGCGTCAATATTTTAATAAGCTTTACAATGCCAATAGGGCTATGGATGTATATTTTGACATGTACCCCGGAAGACGAAAACCCGGAAGAACTTTTTTTCAAACGCTGTTCAATGGGGCAGAAGTCACAATTTATATACAATAAGTGATAAAAATTAAATCTCCCTGATTTTGCTAAAATTTATGTATTCTCGTATATTATATATTGCTGAATTATCAATTAGATTAGTAGGCGCTGAACCGGCAACCATCGGCGCGTCGTTGCTAAGAAACAGATCATGTTTTGCACCTTGTCAAAACGATTTGTAATTTAGTTTACCTGTAGTGGTATATTTCCTTGTTTTTATAATTGAATTGTTTATATTTGTGGGATATATTAGGCGACTATTTGAATATAAACTAATTTTTTACTAGAGTATGTCAAAAATGCGCATTTACCTAATAAAATTTCGAAAACAGAAGAGATTTAGTTATGAATCCGGGCACATCCGGCTAATTTTTTTGCAAATTATTTTTCCTTGGTTTATACAATTTAATATTCTAATGCAGATTTTTGCCCTATTTTGAATTATTTGAACTTTGCCGAATCCATAAACTGCTGAGAATAGCTACTTCAAAAACTTTCAAAATGACTTTAATTAAAATTAACTTTGGAACCTTTCGATATTACGCGATGCAATTTGGAACAGAAGTAGTTTATGAGACATTTTTCTATTCTTTAAAGTTAATGACAATTTCATATGTCAAACTGACAGTTGGCCATAGTTTGAATTTCTTTTATATCCGACCGAACGTTAAGATGCACATTAATGTGCATATTTAAGAGCGAAAACTAATGCCTTAGGATTACTTATTAGACGTTAGAATAATGCTTTTTACGAGCTTTTATTTAACCTGCAATGTATATATGCATGTATGAATGTATGTATATATCTATATGTATGTATGTATGTCAGTTCGGGTCAAATGTTGCAACTGAATTTTAAAGCAGTTATCCTCAACCGATTTAGCTGAAATTTTGCATACACGTTTAGTTTTGATGACAATACATGGTTAGTTATGTGACGTTATTCTAAATCCAATATGGCGGACCGTCCAAAATGGCAGACTAGTTGTTTTTTGTGCACTCCCATAATATGGGTATCAAATAAAAGGAGTTGCTGACAAGAATACAAAAATAAAATGACGTCACTCTAAATCTAATATGGCGGAGTGCGCAAGATAGCCCATTACTTAAGTTTTATACACTCCCATGATATGGGTATCAAATGAAAGGGTTTGCTGCGAACAACATGAAAAATTAATATTAGAAACACATTTTTAAGAACAAGCTTTTATTTAAATGCTCCAAAAAAGTCGAAAATAATTTTAAATTAAATAAAACACATCAATTTATTACATATATATATATATATATATATATATATATATATATATATATATATATATATGATATAAAAGCTTGTGGCGAGGTTAATTATAAATTATATACATACAAAAATCTCGCGACAAACTTTTTTATATCATATAAATTATGTAATGTAATAAATTGATGTGGTTTATTTAATTTAAAGTTATTTTCGACTTTTTAGAGCATTTAGATATAAGCTTGTTTTTAAAAATGTTTTTTTTCATAAATTCTAATTATTGAGACAATTGTAATCATAGTAATTAATATTCAAGGCAGGCTATCCAGAAATAACGACAGAATGACAACTAAGATACAAAACTGCAAACCATTTCACTTTATCCGTTTAAACTTGGCAGCCCTTCAAAATGTAAAATTCTAAATTTTTAACTGTCATTATCTAGAAAACAGTTGAAGATATCTGAAGATTTTATAAAAATTCATAGTTTATCGTGTGGAATTTAAATATTAAATAATATACAGGGTGTTCCATTTAAAATAGCGACGCTGCCACAGATTTTTGGATAGAAGTGACAACACCGCAAAATATATAAAAACATAGAAAACGGCTGTCAAAATTTTAGACAAAATCCGGTTATTTGCTCTCCTTAAACGTCTAATAGACGGTCACCGTGAGACACCCTGTATAAAATAGACATATTGCTAAAAAATTAATTATAATATTATGTAATTAATGCCATTGAGTAGGTAGGTAGTTCTTCTTGTAGAGTTTGTATTTAGTTACTTTTAAGACGTCATAGACGGTTGATTTCAGATCTGTTTCAGTTCCGTTTCGCTTCTTCTTGTAGATGAAATCGAATTTTTATTTGAAATATTCTTGTGTATACTATTTAACTCCATTCATTTTTTATTTCTTATTTGGATAATTATAAAAAAACCTTTAATGTTGAATTAAAAAATATTGCTTTTTAACCCTATTAGTTTTTAATTTCTTATTTGGATAATTCAAAAAAATGTTAATCTATTAATTTTCAATGCGCACTGTTTACATTTTAATAACAACTTAGTTTTGAGGTGTGATACATCGCTGAAAAGCTAAAAAAATACGCTTTTAGAAACTTTTAAAATCGAATATACTGGCCATAAGAAAATGCAAAGTTGGTGATGGTTCTAAAAAACCGAAAAGTTGCAAATACTACGTAAAAAGTTGCCTCAATAAGGTTTTTACGAATTAGAAATATTTTGAAAAATAAAGAAATTATGAGGGCTTTCGAAAATACAGTTTTTGGTTTTTTCAAAATATTTCAAAAACCAAGAAAGATAGAATCGAGTGCAAAATATATATTCCAATACTGTCATAACGAATTTTGGACCATATATATATATATATATATATATATATATATATATATATACACAGTGTGTCCGAAATTGGTTATGACAGTATTGGGATCTCGGAAACCGTGATAGTTACAAAAACGTTTAAATGGAGAAAGTTTTAGACAATTATGTTTGTAATTTAAGGCCGTTTTGCTTTTTAGTTTTTGAGATATTTTGAAAAAACCAAAAAACTGCATTTTCGAAAAAGTCCTATAATTTATTTATTTATGAAAATTTTTAAAATCTGTAAGAACATTATTAAGGCAACTTTTTACGTAGAGTGCACCTATTAAGTCAGATTTTACATACGACGTTTTGATTTTCTAGAACCATCATCAATTTTGTTTTTTCTTATGGCCGCTATTTTCGATTTTAACAGTTTTGAAAAGAGTATTTCTTTAGCTTTTCAACGGTGTATCACACTTTGTAATTAGGTTATTACTAAAGGTGCAAAAAGTGCGTAGAGAAAATATTATTTAAACGTTTTTTGGAATTATCAAAGTAAAAAATTAAAAATTAATAGTGTTAAAAGGCAATATGTAATTCAACATCCAGTTCTACAAAAAATTAGTAAAAACTACTCAATAACATTGCACAATGTTCACAAATGTTCAAATGCCGACATAACAGATAACATCTTTGCTCAAGTAGGCTTTGGTTTTGAAATAATAGAATGCTTTTAATCTGTCAAAAATGCAACGTTTAAGTTTTATTTAACATTCATCGCTGTTTTAATAAGGATTACAATGGCGTTAAACTTTTCTAATGAAGAAATTTTTGATATGTTAGTGTGTTATATTAAAAATGAAAGAAATGCAAACAGGGCCACGGATGTGTATTTTGACACGTACCCCGAAAGACGGCAGCCTGGCAGAACTTATTTTCAAACGCTGGTTAGAAACTTGCTTGAGTTTGGCAGTTTTAATAAGATTCGCACAAAGAAGTATGCAAAAGACAACGAGCAACGCAATAGGCAAATCCTAGAATATTTTAATGAAAATCCGACTTCATCCACAAGAAGAAGCGAAACAGAACTTCAAATTCCAAAATCTACCGTTCATGGCGTCTTAAAAGTAACTAAATATCGTCCTTACAAGCCAACAATTGTGCAAGGACTTCAAGCAGGTGATTTCGAAAGAAGAATTGTTTTTTGTAATTGGTATATCAATAGATGTCCAGAAAATCCCGCTTTTTGCAATAAAGTCATTTGGTCAGATGAGACTCATTTTACAAACTATGGCATTTTTAATAAAAAAAATCACCATTATTGGGCTATTGAAAATCCGCAACTACGCGATCCACGCAGGCTGCAAGAGCGATTTGGTTTTAATGTGTGGTGCGGGATGCTTGGTAAGATAAACATAGTCTAATTGAATTGCTTATAATTCAATATTTTCCATTACTTTTTAGGAAATCGTCTCATTGGTCCCTTTATTTTTGATCAGACACTGACAGGCCCAAGATACCTTGCCATGTTACAGAATCAAATAGTTCCTGCCATTCGAGAAGCTGTGCCAGATGATCAGTTTAATAGCTTGTGGTTTCAGCAAGACGGTTGTCCTGCACATAACAGCAGGGATGTACAAACCTTTTTAACAACAACTTTTGGTGAAAATGTAATATCCAACAGTGGTCCTGTCCGCTGGCCAGCTAGATCCCCGGATATCACGCCGTTGGATTTTTATTTATGGGGATGTGCGAAAAATGAAATATACGAATTTGACTCCCCAGAAAATAGGCAAGTTCTTGAGCAGCGAACCCGAAATATTCTAGAAAATATAAATAGAAATACCATTCAACGGGTAATCAGAACATTTGAACGGAAATGCGGACACTGCATAGAAAAAAACGGTCAACATTTTTAATCCTAGTATTATGTAGCATTTTTTTTATTAATTTTATTGAGTAGGTAGTTCATACTGATTTTCTGTTAATTCTTGTAAGGTTAGTACTTTTAAATCGCCATGAACGGTTGACTTCAGAATGTGAAGTTCTGTTTCAATTCTTCTTATGGAAAAAACCAGATTTTCATTAAAATATTCTAATATTTGCCTATTCCATTCCTTGCCATACTTGCATACTTTCTGTTGCGATTCTTAAAATTGGCTAACCCTAGCAAGCTTCTAATCAGTGCAGCGCTTGAAAAGAAGTTCTGTCGACAGTCGTTCTTCGGGGTACATTATGTGCAGTGCACATAGTATTAATGTTACTGAGTAGAACTTACTGATTTTATGCAGAATTTAATGTCCAATTTAAAAATATTGCTATTTGAAACTATTAAATTTTAATTTATATCGATAATTCGAAAAAATGTTTAAACAGTCTTATTTCAAACGCAAAGCCTACTTGGGCAAAGATGTTAGTGTTATATGCGGGTGGTAGTTTTAACATGTGTGAACATTGTGCACGAATCAATTATGTTATGTAGTAGTTTTTACTGATTTTTTGTAGAACTGGATGTTAAATTACAATATATTGCTATTTAACACTATTAATTTTTAACTTTTTACTTTGATAATTCCAAAAAACGTTTAAATATTTCCTCTACGCACTTTTTGCACCTTTAGTAATAACCTAATTGCAAAGTGTGATACACCGTTGAAAAGCTAAAGAAATACTCTTTTCAAAACTGTTAAAATCGAACACAGCGGCCATAAGAAAAAACAAAATTGATGATGATTCTAGAAAATCGAAACGTTGTATGTAAAATCTGACTTAAAATAGATGCACTCTACGTAAAAAGTTGCCTTAATAATGTTCTTACAGATTTTGAAAATTTTCATAAATAAATAAATTATAGGACTTTTTAGAAAATGCAGTTTTTTGGTTTTTTCAAAATATCTCAAAAACTAAAAAAGATAGAATCGCGAGCAAAACGGCGTTAAATTACAAACATAATTGTCTAAAACTTTCTCTATTTAAACGTTTTCGTAACTATCACGGTTTCCGAGATCCCAATACTGTCATAACCAATTTCGGACACACATATATATATATATATATATATATATATATAATATATATATATATATATATATATATATATATATATTCCAGACAGGGTTATGTGATAAAGTTATGACGTTGGTGTACGTCGAATAAGATTTACTATTATTTTATGCTCCTAACGAAAGCCAGGAATCACAGGGTGATTAATTTAATGTCTGTCGAGGTACTAGCTAGCGGAATAGTTGTTTTTCCAATTGGGCCTTTGTCCTACACGGGGCTTCCTAGTCTATGGCGGCCTGATGAGCTTTAATAAGAGCGAAATCGTGACCGTGGTTTGACCAAAAATAATCATTGTGTCTGCTGCGATACAGAACATGTTTCAGACAGGGATTATATCCCTGTTATGACGTTGGTGTTGGTGTATGTGGAATAAGATTATACTATCATACATATTTTTCGATAAGATTTCCTCTGACAATTTTCATTTTCAATTCATCTCAAATAATAAAGGCTCTAGGTAGGGATGTCAAATACCCTGTACATATTAAATAATATATCAGATATCAAGGGCAAATGACAAGCACTTCCGAAAGTCGAACACAAATGTTACAAACGGCTCCCCAAATTGCCTTCGTGTCGGTCTCAAGTTTGAAGTTCAGCTAGTTTTGATGAGACTTGGCAGTTTGACGAGATTGCCTCTAACAGTTAGATAAAATCAAGAGAAATGATAGATACTTTAGAAGTTCGGCGTGCATTTTGCTGCCGAAACTTACGAAGACAAGGACTCCACCGTAAATTGCCGAATAAGCCTGACGAGTTTAACCCAGTTTTTGGGTGTAAATGTTTTTATTTTAAAATTGGATTTTGTGATAGGACACTCGGCAATATAATAGAGAATATATCGGATAAAGCCACAACTTGTGGGTATAATCCTTAGAGGAAAAACGTGAGATTGTTTCTTTTTGTTACATGAACACTGTGCCTACACTCTAGGTACCCACAATGCATTTTTTACTCATAATTTTAATGACTTCACTAATTTGATGCATGTTTATCTAAAATCTAGATGTTTTATTAGTAGGAATTGGTTTTTATTTTCAAAGGAGTTGTTCAGGGTTTTATTTAGTTGATTAGTAAAAATGCAGAGCGTAATTTTTTAACTCATTTTGACTAAAAGTTTCATATAAACATGTGTGTCTAATTGGAATTATTTTCCGACGTTTCCCCTTCGATTGCACGAGGCTTCTTCAGGGATCTTCACTGCACAAAATCAAAACACTGAATGAGCTCCGATGAGCAGACTTCCACGCGTGGCTCACTGAGATGATTGCTTTCCACGCATGATGTAACATGTAGCCCGCGCCTCTATTGACATTTTCAGGGTGCTTAATAATTTCATTTGATTCTGTAATTTTTCGTTTATAATAACACGAGACTGGTGCAAGAACCATGGTATCTTTTACATTAATCATGTGTCCTGTTGTATGCTGATGTTTAATTGTTTAATTATACATCTTTTATGTTCCGTAAGTATAGTAGACTTAGACCGTCCAGTTTCACCTATACCGGGTGTCAACGAATCTATTGAACAGGCCATAACTTTTAAAGTATTTGATGTATCAAAACGAAATTTCGTATAGGTAAATGGTACATAAAGAGGAGAGTTTTCGCATATTTTTCACTTTCCGGTCACTTCCGGTTTCACCGGCAATGACTCCAGTTTAGATTTTTTTAAATGGAACACTCTGTATATTTTCACATTTTTGGATACCTTAGACAATTCTGAATCAAAATGTGACAGTTTAATAACTTTTTACGCCAACTTGATTTTTTTCATAGCTATTTTTAAAATTGCATCTAGGTGGCCATGACCGGACGCAAATTAATTTAAGGACCTGAAATGATGACAGAATAATATAATCGCTAAGTTTTAGTGATTAGTCTGATAGCTAAGAACAAGAGAAGTTGATAAAATTAAATTTTTGTGTCTAACTATTTTTTTTCAAATGGCTACCCTTTTTAGACAAGCAATGTTTGAAAAGAGGATTTTTTTGCGAATCTACCGGTACTAACTTTTTTGCGATTGGATTAAAAATAAGCTCAAAAATTAAATATTACTAAGAAAAATACTCGATAATTAATTATTTACTTTTATCAAGTGTGCCACGGATATCCATGCTGGATATTAAGTAGGATTTTTAATGGTGACAGTTGGGTGATGAAGATTACTTACAGTAGATCTACATATGCGTCATGCCACGTAAAGTTTGCGCAGCCTATCTCTGTTGATGAAAAGAATGCACGCCTATGCACCTAACGCTCGGAACAGCATTTTTTATACAGTTTTCTGCTGCCCCTCTTCAGATATCGTCAACAAATTTAGGCGTGCAAGTCTGTATCTTTGGCTAACAAATAGTTCAGAGTAATCAACAAAAATATAACTTCAATAACGCTGTAAAATGTAAACGTACAATATTCGAGTTCACTGTAGTTGTTCAAAGTGCATTTTCGCTCGTTCAATAACTTCTCTTAACACGTTGTGCAGCATTTGAAGCGTAATACTTCTAAATACACGTAAAATCCTTTCTTCTGAAATTTCAAGAGTGGCTGGGGCTGTTACATAGACTTTTTCTTTAACATATTCTCAAATAAAGAAATCGAGAATAGTGAGATCCGGTGAACAGGCGGGCCACTGTATTGGGCTAATGGCTGCTACAACCTTATTATTAAAATATTCAATTAAATAATTAAGAACTTCTCTGGTATTATGAGGCTATGCTCCATCTTGCTGGAAGTAAATTCGGCGTAAAACTTCTAAAGATAGATCATTAAGATGTTGCTCAATTTCATTTTGGAGAAAGTCTAAGTACCTAACCTTTGTTAATTGGCCTTGAAATAAAAATGGCCCAATTACTTTATTACCAACAAAGGTTTGGACCTTTCTTGAAAATTTCCTACTCTCATTTCATGTTGATTTTGTTGGGCCCAGTAACGAGTGTTTTGCTTGTTGAATATGCCATTATTAGTAAATCTGGATTCGTCAGAAAATAAGATAGAGTTGATAAAATTTGGGTCAATTCTACAATTTTGGAGCAACCAATCACAAAACCATACCCGACTATTGCCATCGTCAGGATACAAATGTTGTTGTAATTGGTACTTAACAGCTCGATATCCGTGTTTCTTTAGTATTTTTCTAGCTGATTCATGACTTAAATCTAGTCCTTGATTAACTTTTCTTAAAGAATCAGTTTTATCAATTTTAATCATAGCAAGAACGTTAATCTCCATTTCTTCATTTATAATAAATCCGCCACTTGATCTCCTTCTTGATGTCTAAAACGATTCTCGAGATATGGAAAATATTGATCGACTAGATGTTGCCGGTCAGGATAACTCTGAGCATACAACTCAGCAGCATTCCTTAAATTTTTATGACATTTTCCGAATATTAATAACATATCGACTTTTTCACTTTGAGTATACCTACATTATTTTGACTTTTAAAAACAAAAATAATACTGAAATTACAATAAGGAAAATAAAGAAATTTTACGTCTACTCAGAAAAAATAGGTAAGCGTCACTGTCAAAACAAAAAATCCTACTTATCCATGGCACACTTGATAAAAGTAAATAATTGATTATCGAGTATTTTTCTTAGTAATATTTAATTTTTGAGCTTATTTTTAATCCAATCGCAAAAAATTTAGTACCGTTAGATTTGCAAAAAAATCTTCTTTTCAAAAAGTGCTTGTCTAAAAAGAGTTGCGTTTTGAAAAAAAACTTTGCGATTGTATTATTCTGCCGTCATTTCAGGTCCTTAGATTAATTTGCGTCCGGTCATGGCCACCTAGATGCAATTTTAAAAATGGCTATAAAAAAATAAAGTAGGCGTAAAAAATTTTAAAATGTCACATTCTGATTCAGAATTGTCTCAAGAATCCAAAAATGTATAAATATTCAGAGTGTTCTATTTAAAAATCGAAACTTGAACAAGGTATTTTCTAAACTCCTTCTGGTTGCAAAGGAATTACATCTTATGGTGTCCTTAAGCATTGCCCATTCTTTTTGTGTGTACTAAAGATTATGCGAATATTGGATCTCCGCAGAATTCTTGCAATTTTATCTGTGGTACTCTGAATAAAAGGTAAAACTGCACTACTTAATGGTTATCCAATACCGGTTTAGGTCTGAGATTATTATAATACCTACCGAACACCTAATATCTTCAGTGCAATATTCGTTTATAATAACAATAATAATTTTATTTCCAGCGAAATCACATACAGTGACAAAGAAACGTCAACAATGGTAACAATTTACACCTAGGTGCTAATTACACTTATGGAAAAATATAAACAAATTCATGATCGAGTCACGATTGCATTAATTATAGTAACATGTCTGTAGAACAAACAAACGAATAAGTAAATAAATAAATAGATACATAAATATATGTTTTATATAATTAATAACAACCATACATAAAGTGCGGGACACGAAAGAAAACCGGGCGGAGTCAATCGGGTTAGGAAGGTCGGCCAAGAAATCTCTTTAAATCAGTGGTGTCCGGTCGTTCTTTAAATAATATGGCACTTCTTTTTGACTATACGCACTTCTGATAATTAAAAAATGTAACTATGCTTAATGAACCTTTATCTATATTTGTCTGTTTTCTTTCGTGTACCGCACTTTTATATTTCTTTTGTGTTGCAAAAACGGCGAACTTTCCTATTTTAAAATGATTTAATTTTGATTTTTCTTGATCGATTTATCTATAAATATATTTTTTCTTAACTTCTGTAATTAACGGTTCCCGGGCTACTGCCTACGTCCACTCTTATTGGTCCACCCAGTATAGTGATACACGATTTACAAGTCCAGATTTTACAAGGGCAGCCAGCATCAAATCCAGTGAACGAGATTTATCAAAATTTTAATTTACGCAGTTCGACTTTGGGCTACTCGGGTATGCCAAAAGTGGCCGTCAGTCTCCGTTTGTCATATTACTTTATACAGGGGCCGTCATTGTAAAGTACTATACAGGTCGTTTCCCAATTGCGTGCTGATGTTAAAGGGGGAGTTTTTATGTCCTAAAAGTCTTAACTTTTGAGATACAGGATGGTAAAGTTTTAAAAGAAAACATTTTTTTCATCCCAATTCTTATGTTATTGTAGATAACTGCATGAAATTTGCTACACGTCTTCTATGCATTAAGGAGCACACGGATTTAACCAGGTTTATTACATATGCACGCCACTGGTAGAAATTTCAAAAATTGATTGTTAATAAAAAATGCCCTTTTACGCATAAAAGACGTGTATCAAATTTCACACAGTTATTTATCTATAATAGCATCAGAATTAGGATTTAAAAAAAAATGTTTTTTTAAAACCCTGTATCTTCAAAGTTAAGACTTTTAGGTTCATACTAAACTTTTTTCTTAAAAAGGTCCAAGAATCACCCCCTTTAACATTAGCACGCAATTAGGAAACGTCCTGTATAGTACTTCACAATGACGCCCCCTGTACAAAGTAATATGACAGACGGAGACACACGGTCACTTTTGGCATACCCGAATGGCCCAAAGTCGAACTGCATTAGTTAAAATTTTTATAAATCTTGTTCACTGGAATCAGTGCTGGCTCCCCTTCTATATTGATGTGTTAATTTTGGAAAAATATGAGTTCTGTAGTTTTTCAAATATTAATTGCAATATTAGATATTTTCTGGCACCCGGTATTGAACAGAAAATTAATTATTTTGAAGCAGTTTATTGACAGCTACTTTATGAACAATTTGTCTTCCTCTGAAAATGATAAGGTTTCGTCGTCACTACTTGAAGATCCCAGCGTGATAACTAAATCATCAATAACCGTTTAAATTTTGTCATCTACTTCCCAGTATTTATCTTCAATAGAACGAACATGTTTAACATACGATTTCCAATTTTCAGCGATATTGAGTCAATCGCTATCATGCAAGTTCAAAAGGGTTGAGGTCGCACATGTATGGAGGCAGCCTTAAAGGTTTATGACCGAGGTTACGTAAAAGACCGTAAATCTTATATTTTTTTTTCACTAGACTTGTTGGCTGATATTAATTTATATAATTAATATTTGCTCAATGTTGGATCACATACAAGATTGTTTGATTTAAGCCACGATATCATATGAGCTTTTGTAAAATTTATTTGCGTACACAAATTTTACTTTTCCGCTTGCTTAAGACTATGAACCTTTATTTTAAGGACCGCCCGGTTTTCTTTCGAGTCCCGCACTTTAATAGAAACAGCGTGGCAGAGTCACAAACAAATTTGGTATAGTTAAAAATTAAAGTTAAAAACTAGTATAGTTTATCCATCAGATAGGCTTTTAAAAGAACTCTAAATTTCTGTATATTCTGCGTTTACCGCAGGGGACTGGGCAGCATCTTATAAGCTTTTATTGTCTCTTTTCAAAAAAAGTGGAAGTGTATAAAGGAATGGACAAAATGCCCCCGCCTCAGGTAGTCATAGACATGCTCTCCATGTACGTATCTGTATTAGTTGGAAACAGTTCTGGGTTCTTTTTGATAAAAGTCGCAAGTGCAAAGAAATATAAGGAAGAGTAAAAATACCCAGCCGTGCAAAGAAAGGTCTGCATGAGTGTGTTTTAACCCAAACATGCAACGTATATTTCTCTTCTGTGCCTTGAATATCTTAACGGCATTCTCGGAAGAACCCCAAATTATGATACCAGAACCATTTTGATTGTGTCGAGGTATAGTTAGTCTCGTATTCTACGTATCAGTCCACAAAGGCTATTCAGTTTGTTTTGTATTACCGTAGTTTCTTCTTCATAATTTAAACATGAATCAAGGTGTACCACAAGAAACTATACTATTTTGATTTGCCTCCCAGTTTTTCGTAGTGGGATTCTGCAATCTGTGTTTGCCTTCTAAAACAAAGTGAACCTGTTTTGTCTATATAAGCGATTTCCATCACACCATGGCTTCATCTGCTCGGCAGCCCCAAAACTTTTCAGCGATAGATCATCAGTAGTAGCCGACGATAGTATGATGGAAGTATCATCTGCATATTGGCAAGTAATGTTTTCATTTACATGGCTGCCAAATTCACTGACATATAATAAAAATAAAATTGGTCCCAGTATAGACCCTTGGGGGACACCCTTCTCTATATTAGTTTTTGGGGAGTAATTTTTATTACCTTGATGGGAAATACATACTACCTGTTCTGGATCAGTCTGATACGATTTTATGAGTTCCAGGCGTGAACCCCTGATGCCATACCTATATAGATCTTCCAGCAAAATATCATAATCCATGGTATCAAAACCCTTGGAGAGATCAAAGTTTAAACCTTCCACATTTTAATTCTCGTCAAGTTTCTTAACTATATATTCAATTGTTTTAGTTGGGTCTTAAGCCATATTGAAAGATGACAAGAATATTATGGGTATTAATAAATGACATCAATCTGTTATACAGTGATCTCTTAAACCCCTTCTGGCAGCAGTGATACCAGTAACAGAGACCTCATTTCAGTAAAAAAAAATTATATTAAAGCTTCATTTGGTTTTTCTGTTATTCTGTTTCACATATTGATAAAGTCCTAAAGACTAATAAATTGATAACGGATTATTTTTGAGATGGATGATAGTGAAAACTAAAAATTAAATATTTATTCGTATGAGTTGGTTTCCTGTAAGGGGTGCCGTTCTTTTTGTTTTGTACTAACAGGGAGTAGAGGGGAATGATACCATCTGATCCAATTTCCATAGTGAATTTTATATTAGAATTTTTTGGTATAGATGATCTAAAAATATTGCTTAATCTTCTTCTCCATGAGGCCATATTATAGAAGCATCATCTAAATCAACATTTAGGTTGTAAAGGGGCAAAGCTTAAAGCAATTTCCTCGAAAGGCTTCATGCCGTAATGGTACATCAGCTTAATGTATTTAAATCCGTAAAATCTAGGAATCTTCAAAATGCTTATCTTCAATTTCTTCTTCTGTAGATCTGGCAAAATCAGGAAATTAATACGACTGCAAATTTTCCTTTCAATTTTCTTAGGTGCGTCCGTTGGTATTGTCCTATGGCTGTCATCTTGAGGTAATGTTTCTATTTTCTCTACTTTCTGCTACTACTTTCTTTAACTGCAGGTGGAATTATAACATCTCATTTGTCATTAAGGTTCTTTATGTGGCTGACAAGTTGGACTTTGGTGGTTTAGAGCTGCGAAGAATTTTTAATGCTTCACTTTGAACCGAATCTGCCTGAAATTATGTGCTTTACAGAGAAACAATTCCTCTGCTTTTGTTAATTAAATGGATGATAAATTGATTAGGTACCGTATTCTGTACTGGCTGGTGTTTGCTGCCTAGAGTTTCGAACTTTCTGTGTTTCATTGCGGTCAGTTGCTGCTAAATCCTATTTGCTTGCTAGAAGGTGCCTGTGTGTAAGTACTAGTTGTGTCAAAGTTTTAATTGGTTTTTTGTTTTTACTTCCCTCGTAAAGGGGAAGTTTTGTAATCGTGAAAAAAATCATACTCCCAGATTTTTTCAGATCTTCACGTTTCAGGGTCCTTAGATGACGACAAACACGTTTTTTAAATTCTGTTGGTCTATCGCTCCGTCTCTTCGCGACGTAACTAAAAAACTACTTACTGAATTGACAAATTTTGGTCAAAAATTAAAGGTCATATAGCCTATTAATTAAATTATTACTAAAAAACTACTAATCCAATTTATCTAAAATTTTGCAAAAATGTCTAGTATTATGTAGGAATCAACTGGTAAAATTCTGATACGAATCCAAGATGGCGGAACAAAATGGCGGCTAAACAAATTCGGGCTGAAAAAACTATTTAAAGGAATGATTTGAAATTATGTGTGATAACTAATTATGGTATAGAAATAAAATAGTAAAATTGTGGTAGAATTCAAGATGGAGGAACAAAATGATGGCCAGATATAATGTTTGTAATCCTGGAAAAAAAAGCATTTCGATATCGTGCTTCGCAATTGGAATATCCATCTCTAAACTTTAACGCTGTTTATATAACTTTTGACCTTAGATTCTTGATTCATTCTGTAATTTACGAAGTATCAGGCAATAGCGAAAAAGTTCTTTATAGGAAGAACATACTCAAGTATTAAGGGAAGTTTCAAGGACGCCAAATCACTTTTAAATTGCGCCATGCCCTTTCATAGTTTTATTTATTATTTTTAGGAGCTTAAGCTTCTTGAAATCCTAATTAGCAGGAAAATTTGTTGTTGTATAATCACTTTAATATTTTCTATACCTATAGAAACTTCGTTCTTAAAACCCCGATGAGCAAACAACACTGGAAACCTAATTTATTATTTATAATTGGTATAATTAAATGAGTTATTCAAGCTATGCTAGCTCTAATTAAAATGAAGCATTTTGTTGAGTTCATTCTAAGAAACCAAACTTTCTAAGAAATATTTCATTCCAAATAGTAGAGTTTGTTATATACCTTATAACGGAGAATTCCAGGAATTATTTTCAGGAGTGCTGAGAAAATATGAATTAGTGCAACAGAGGGGTAGGTTTTGTTTTGCAGTATCGGGCAACCAAGTGAAGGAAACATGCAATTAGCAATGTATTCCTATTTATCTTGTGGATAAAGAATGCATCAGTTATTTTTATAATATATAAGTTTCAAACACATGAAAATACATTTACAGTAAGCCTTATATGGATAACTTTTTGCAAATGCTGACTTTCGTTTATATTCCCGATCGCTTTCTCTCAAAAGGAACCAACAATAATCCCCTATCATTGCTTGATCCCATCTGCCTTGGTAGCGTTGCGCTATTGTTAGTAACTTTTGGTAGAACCTTTCTCCTTGCTGGTCACTAACCACACCCAAATTTTCGGGAATAAAATTTAAATGGGAATGCAAGAATTGTATTTAAGAGTCATGCGACAGCCCATTTTGCAGTAGTTTTGAAGTTGTCCTTTTACACGTATTTCGTAGTTTCATACTTTCTTATTTGCTAAAAACTCCGAAACACTTCTTTTAAAAGACCCCCACGCAGTCTTTTCATCCCTTAGTATTTTCTTAATTTTCTTTATCTATTGCTTTTACGAAATTTCTCATCCATCCCGGTTTAATATATAACGGAAGTTACAGAACTTTTATAGTATCAATAAGTAATATGTCAGGTTGTCCCTGTGGACTCTGGGTGCGTGTCTTAGTCGTGTGCGTGACCTTAGGTGTCTAGTCCTACACACTTATTTTCGATTCTATTTTACCATTATCATAACCTTGACAAGTATTTTTTAATAACAAACCTCGGATATATATGCTATACATTTAACTATAAAAATGTCATTAAAAAAAAATTTAGCTATTTAAAATTGGAATACTAGACACTTTTTGGATAGCTGCAAAAATATTTCTCTAAAATTAATTACATTAAAAGTTACCAGAAACTGTGAAACCCGTATCTAATAATTTTAAGCAGTTCAGAAGTTATGTGGAAAATAATTCACTTTTTGATATGCCATTTTTTTAATTACCTTATTAAAACGTACGTTTTTGACATGTCAAAAAAAATTTCAAACAAATGAAACCCCTAAAAGTTACATGAAACTGTGAAAACCGTATATAAAAATTTTAAGTAGTTCGGAAGTTTGAGGAAAAACAATTTTTTTAAGAGCTGTCACAATATTTTTTCAGAATAAATTATCCACCTTAAAGTTACATCGAATTTTGAAAAACGTATTCAGAATAATTATGCAGTTTAAAAGTTAAGGGACCCTTCCTAAACCGCCCATTTTGAGTATCTTTTTGAGTACTTTCCGGCCCCGTAACCAGTTTTTCGTTTAGTCGAAAAACTGCTTACTTTTTTATCTGAAAAAAAATATCCTATGTCTATCTCTTTAACGCGTAAATGCACAAACATTAATCGAAGTTATAAAAAATATCAAAGAAATATTTGCTTTAAACAAACCAAAACTCAGCCGTGACATCTATCACAACTGATATGTCAAACATCTCTGCAATTTTTATTATTATTCTAAGCCAAGGCCACCTATCATTTGGCGTCGTATATGGATCGGTACCTATCGATTTTTGACCGATATGTGCACTTTTTTCATTAAATTGAATTTTTACCCACTTGCCCAATAGTTAGAGGGAAATGTTATTAGAGCTTTTTTGTAACCAAATAAATACTCCATCTGCTGGTCTGAAAATCATTTCCATTATTATTCACGATAAGCGGCAAAATGAGGTTGAAATTGGCATTTAAATTATCAAATTTAAGAAATTCCAGTTAATTAATCGTTAAAGTTGTAAACTCGAAATTTGGTCACGATCTACCTAAAAATATCTTGTTTTCTAAAAAAAAGTACCCTATAGACGTAGATATATTAGTTTCCTTGCAATTCGGGATAATGTTAAAAAATGTACCCACTCTTGGGAACTTTGATGCAAACTTCACCTCGTTAGTGTACTCCCTGTATATAATCCAGGACCCTTCCTAAATAGACCATTAAGAGTAGCTTTTTTAGCACTTTCCGTTGTCATAATTAGTTTTCTGATCAGATGTCTACTTTTTTTATATGAAAAGGAAAAAGTGATTAAAAAATTGATTTTTTATGACTTTCTCTGATTTTTTCTAGATTAGGTTTTTGGCTGTACCAAATCTTGGCTGGAGTCCCCTTATCTTGTAATGCCTTTATTTCTGTTCTGTTTATCAGATATATTGGGAGTCAAAAATGAGACATCTTGCCTTTGCCATTATAGTGCGGTTGAAACGTTCAGCGACACCATTTTGTATACAACAGTATACTGAATCTTGAATCCCTTCTTTAAACAGAATTTCTTAAAAGATTCAGAAGAATACTCCCCTCCATTATCACAGTGAAGTTTTTCAATTTTTGTATTAAATTTAGCCTCAACCATTCAAATAAATTGTTCAAATTTGTCAATAACCTCATTCTTTTTGGTTAAAAGGTGACATACACAAAAATGGGAATAATGATCTATAAATGTTACAAAATAGTGCTTACCATCATATGTTTGGGGGCTTATAGGTCCACAGATATCACTCGAAACAATTTTCAAGATACGCTTGGCTTTTCGATCTTCTACAACATCTAAAAATGGTAACCTAGTTTGTTTTGCTTTTTCTTACAGAAATTAAATTGTAGAATAACTTTTCACATACCCATACATTTTTAATAATTATTGACCTTTCTGTTTCACTTTAAAATTTAATATCACCTTCATTTCTGGCAATAATACTTTCTCCTTGTTTGGCAACATTTATATTGTAAGAAATTTCCATTTTGTTTACTAAAAACTCATTTAGTTTTGTGCTAACTAGGTGAATAGTTGCACCGCTATCTCTGACAAATTTTACATATAAATTGTCACTTGTTGTATCTGAAAACAACACTTTTTCTGCTGAAGTTAAAAAGGATATGGATTGTTTATTGTCATTGGATGGTTGAGCAGCATGTGCCACATTCGTACCTCTTCCTGAACCTCTTTCTCCACCTCTGTTATTCCTTGGGCACTCAAACCTTTTATATCCCAATCTTTTATATAAATGAGATCGGAATTGAAAAACTGATGTTCACTATGTTGACGAATTGTTCACATGGCTGCCACTGTGATGTGTTCTGGGGTTCCATGTACCTCTTTTACTTCTGTGATAACCATAAAAAGCTAAATCTTTAGTTTCCAACTTATTTTTGTTTTGACGGGCCTCCTCCATAAGCCGTTTGTTTTTAACAAAGTCCAAGGTAATTACAGACTGATTCTGGCAAAACATTATATCAATTGCTGTTGTTACTGACTGGTATGTTTCTGGCATTACAGAAAGAAGTTGCAAAATAATTTCAATCTCGTCTATTGTTCCACCTGCTCCTTTTAACTCACTTATGGTTTGATCTAATTCGGTTAAGAAGATGTTTAGTGAATTCTCTTCTGTAAGTTTTAACCTCCTAAGTTTCCTTTGTAAAACTACTTGCGTTGAGATACCTGTTTTGGCATTTGTACTATTGAGACTTTTTATTATTTCCTTTGCTGTAGTCTTGGTTTTGAGCATTTCCAAAACATTGTCGGCTACGCACTGAATTATTATTGTTCTTGCTTTTACGTCGTTTTTCTGAAACTTTGTATATTCATCAGTAATTGCAGTTGGTGGTTCCTCTGTAAGATCATTCAGAACGCCCGGTTGTTCCAGCAATAACTTTATACGAAATTCCCAGTTTGCGTACGAGTTTCCATCAAACGGATTCACATATAATAGCTGCCGCTTGTCGGATAATAATATGAAAAAAACTATCTAATAATAGATGTAAACGCATACTACTAAATAGGCAACCCAAGAAGCAAATGTATGCAGAAGTGGCTATTTACTACATAAATAAACATGTTATCCACACGTAATTAAAAAATTTATATGTATACAAGTTTCAAATCTAAATATTTAATCCAATTTAAAATAAAATACATTTTTTTTTAATATATATGTTGATAAATGGCAATAAATATATTATATTCAATCGAATGTCTATTTTCCCTCAATGTTATCGAATTGAAAAACTGGTAATTGGCGTAATATTGTATAAACAAAAATGTACGTAAACATATTACTTTGTGTTATTTATCTTGCAAATGGAGCACGTATCGTAAAAACAATCCGGATCCAAAAATAAATAGTATATTTTGCAAGCCACAGGGGAGAATATTCGATGTCACCGTCATAAAATAATACCAGGCAGCGAACGCAAAGATAATATTTTATTCAATTTGAGAATTCGCCGTCTGTCGTACCCAGCGCTATCTTTATTTAACGTCGATGTTTCATTTTTATTTATAGCTAAATTGTCCACAATGGAATACTTCACTTACAATGCAAGGACTTCCAGAATGTTCAACGAAGAAATTTACCTTAGACGTGTAAAAATACTTTTTACACATCTATACACAGAAAAAAATTTGTTTTGAAATTTTCCACAATTCTAAACATTTTAACTACAAATTGCGGATCATATAAGGCCAATAAAAAAAAATCGGTGAATTTATTTTACCCTTCAGTAACACATCACTATCTTTTCAAATATTTTTATTGCGCGCCATTTTGTTTCACCATATTGGATACATACTAAAATTTTACCAGCTTTAAAATAAATTGAATAAGTAGTTTTTACGTCGAATTTTTTAAGGCCGCCATTTTGTTCTGTCGTGCTGGATTCGTACCAGTTTATCCCTATATCATATTTAATTTTTGTACAAAATTTGAGGACAATTGAATAACAAGATTTCTTTACGTTGATTTTTTTAACATTTTATTTGGCCGCCATCTTGAATCCGTTCCACAATTTTACTAGTTTATCTCTATGACAGACTTAATGCTTGCACAAAAATTGAAATGTTTCTAATAAAGATTTTCTAGGGCTGTTTTTTTTTAATATTTCGTTAAGCCGCCATCCTGTATTCGTACCAAAATGTTACCATTTTATTTCTATATAATACAGCAAAATCGTATAATTAACTTTTTAATAATATTATTTTAACATTTATCTAGACCGCCATTTTGTTTCGCCATATTAGATGTTTACCAAAATGTCATATGATTCTTAATTTTTTACCAAAGTTTGAAGACAATATGGTAAGCAGTTTTTCAGTTATGCAGCGAACTGACAGCCAGAGAGGCGGAGTTAAGAAAACTTTTTTTTTTATTACAAACTCTTTATTTGGTCGTCATTTTATTACATCATCTTAAATTCGTCCCACAATTTTTCCAGTTCATCTCTATATCACAATTAATTACACTGGCCGACAAATTTTTTTTTCCGTAACACAAATCAGAATAGCATAATCTAATAGAATGGACCTATCCAAATACGAAAATGACAAATAGAAAGTTGTAGCACCTAGGGTTTTCTTGTTAGGGTGGTAGAACCATATCGAATGTTGCGATATTTAATATTTATAGAAAAAATTATTTCAGAAAATTCTTAACCCTGTTTATTGACTATGTTTATAGTTTTCGTCTATTAAACATACCATACATCTAAGAGAAAAGCAAACGAGAAAAATATTAACTTAAAACACTAATTAAACTTTATTTTTTCCGTTTATGAGGTGTCCTATCTTCTCTCTTTAAAAACCAACAGTAGTCACCCATCATGGCTGGGTCCCATCGTTCTTGGTACCGAATTTCCATTGTTCTGATATCTTGGTAAAACATTTCACCCTGCTCATCAATAACAGCTCCTAAATTTTTAGGAAAAAATGACAGATGGGAACGGAGGAAGTGAATTTTTAATAACATTCTGGCATCTAAGAGTTCATTAACTAATTTTTTATAGTTTTCACCCATATTGAGGGAACCCAGAAGTTCTGACTGTTGCTTGGATAACCCCAAATCACGTAATAAAACATTTAATTCACTTTGAACAATCAAATGTGGCTCGCCGGAACTGGGACCTGTGGTAAAAGTGGGATCGGTGCACTGTTCTTCTGAGCTGCCTGATGCGCTATCTCCATTATCTCTCAAATCAATAGCTTGCCAATTTAAAGGCGCAATCGGCACTGGCAAATTTGCATTCTCAGGAACAGGTCGTATGGCAGATTGCAAATTTGGATATTCTATATTGTGCTTTCCCTTTGGAATAACCTTTAGTCTTTGTCAGGCAAAAATAATAATCGTCAGAATTATTGGTGGGTTCAAAAGACATACTTTTTCTGTTTTCCTTCATCCACTGCACCAGTGATACACTACAACTAACATAACACAGCACACACCAAAATATTTAAAGTAGGCTTTTTTTACATTTTCGAAAATATAATTATTTGGTTTTTGAGGTTTTGTTGCTCCCATATGCTTTTCTAATGTTTATCTAGATTGCATAGCAATAGCATAATTTGTTTATAATGTAAATTTATTTGCTTTCTCCTCCAGGGAATAAAAGCTCTGTTAAAGCAAAAAAAACCAAATAGGGACCGATGAGCTGCCCATAATCCTGCTGGGAAGCATTTTTATATTTTACCAACGCTAAACCCATTTGGCTATTTTTTTATGCTTTGGGAATGGGAAAAACTTATTGTCATGAATAAAAGTCAAAGATTTCTAGATGTATAAACGTTGTGCATAAACGCTACAGCGGTGTTAATCTCTTAAAGTATCCTACTTTATAACTGAATAGTGAAATGTCTTTTAAAATTATTTTAATATGTATATCATACCAAATCAAAGTTAACACATAACAAAACAATAAAAAAAGTATGTTCGCACGAAGTTTTGAACCGCAGGTTTACCGATTGCAAATCCTATACCACAGAAGTATGTGATTAAACTTAAACAGCACTAAATGTAAAGAAACAAAACATTTACTATGTAGTGCAACAAGAGTCTAGACCGACCAAATTCTACTTTGGCAACCCCGGCTTCCCCATGCCCATACCAGTCCAATTATGGCTTTAATGATGGTTTATGGTTTTAATAATGGTTTTATGGACGAACATGGTGCGTGTTTTACATTATAGATTTTGATTTAAAGTAATATCGTGGTTTTAATATAGATACACAACGCAATACGATTTTTACAACACAATTACATACAAAATTATAAGTTTTATTAAAAAAAGTCATCGCCTCAACCGGGATTAACAACACACATCCCTTGGAATGTAACTGTAAAACCCTACGACTGAGACACAAGCTTAGACTATGAAAACAAGAGAGACCCAGCTATTTACATTTAAGACGGGATCACAAATTGGATTTTTTTCTCTCTCCACTAAATCGATATGTGTATGTTGTCACGTTTTAAAAATTGTCAAATATTCTAAGCTAAGTTTTATCGAATTACTCCAATATGTTTATATATTTTCATACCACAATCATATGTAGGTATATCAAAAAACTACACACAATAATTAACCTTAAACTATAAAACTTTGATTTATTGTCTAACTAATTAACTAAGGTCTTCCAAAAATTACAAAAATGTAATTATAAAAATATTACCAAATAGAACTGGTAATGACTAACAAACATAACAAAATTTGTCAGGAGGAATTTTGCAACTTCGGCGCGTTTGACTCGACATTCTCGTCTTAATATACACTTGCTTATCGATACACACAGAACCACTAAATTCGAAACTCAACAGAAGAGTGATGTTTAACGTTTATTTTATGTCTAATGTTGTAAACAACCCAGTATAGGTAATTTTTCCGTTGTAAAATGGACCCATTTTAGCTGTCCCACAATAAAATTGTTTACCTGCCAATATAAAAGGTTCTAATTATCTATTAAAAAATGGTACGTATTAGGGCTTTCCCAATATTTTTTTTTGTTATTGGGAGGGTATTTCCATTGTGAAAATAATGAGCTGGCCTGTGTAGGAAAAATCTTGTCGGCCAGTGAAATATTACACAAAATTTGAAATCAATATAATAAGTAGTTTTTGAAGCTGATTTCCTAAATATTTTATTAAGGCGCCTTTTTGTTTGGCCATCTTGGATTCGTACCAAAATTTTTACAGTTGATTTTTACCTAGTACATAATTTTTGTGCAAAATTTAAGGTAACTCGCAGACTTAGTTTGTTAGTAACAATTTTTTTAACATTTCACTATGCAGTTATTTTGTTTTGCCATAGTGTATTTTTAACAAAATGTTACCAGGTAATCCCCATATATCTTTGATTTTTGACCAAAATTTGAAGTCAATTGAGTATGTAGTTTTTTACCTATACCGCGAACAGGCAGACAGACAGACCAATGGAATTGAGGAAACATGTTTTTGGTATGTAGGGACTTTGATACGCGAAGATCTGTACAAACGCATTATTTTTTACCTGCTACGCAGTAAACATATCAAGCTTGGGTGTTTCTGTGTGAATAAAAAAGTGTGCGCAAAGAGTTTACTTTGCGCACGCAAATGAGTGTGCAAAAAAATATTAGAAAACGTTACCATCAGTCACCGCAAGACTTTAAAACAATTTTACTAACCAACACGACAATTGCCTGGCAATATGCACTGTCCGAATTGTAAGTCCTGACATCAACCCAGTCGAAAACCTCTGGGGTTACATAATAAAAAAAATTAATTTTCCTGATGTATTTCATGCAACGAATTCTGACCAGTTATGGAACAAAATTCTGGAGGTGTGGAATGAATTAAATCCGGATTAAAAAGTTGGTTCAATGATCACAAGACTTAATGTAATTTTATTTTTCTTATAGATTTGTCGTTTCATTGTATTTTATTTGGTCAATTAAAATCGTATTTACATTTAAGTTTTTAAAAAAATTAATGCTCTTTTTCCGTTTATTATTAATTCTTTTTTATATGTCGTTGAATAAAACAATCGTTTCCAGTCTGAAATAACATATGAGAATGAAAAGTCATGTCAAATTAACATGAGTCTTGTCAATATGTCACTGTCATTTTGTAATTATGACATTTAGAAAAATGATTTGTTCAATTGTTAAAAATGTCATCTTAAACCTATAAGGGTCAAGTTAGACCTGGTCTAAATTTAAACCTCTTTAGTGAAAACGGGTGGTTTAAATAGCATAAAAATTCCTTGTGATAAATCACCTCACCATTTTCACTATTTTTCAATGCACAAACTCTGTTTTAATTTAGTACGGAAAAAAAATCGGAGGTCCAAATTCATTTTATATTTCTTTCATACGATAATATATTACAGCATTCGTTCTGTAAACCGAAATATCGATTTAACATTTTAAAACATTTAAATGTGCTGTTGAAATATTTTCCATCTAGATTAAACATTTACATTTCAGTGATAATTCAAAAGGCTAAGATATTACTCGAATATTTTTCCTATCTTTAGCTCCCGGTCTATATACTTCGAAAAAAAAGTTGTCTTTGAAGTAAAATTGCTTCTCAATAGGTCAAAATTGCGAAAACCGACTTGTTTCGATGTAAGAATGTGGAAACAATTGCCAGAATATTACCGTTCATATTAAAACCCATTTTTCATACAGAATTTCCTGCATTTTATATTGGCCCTCGTTCGAAATAAAACTTAATATTTATTGCGTTTCCAGGATTTTGTCTGAAACAACTTTAAAAAGGACAATTTTAAAATCTTTCAGAGAGCATTTTCTAAATACAGATTGTAATTTATGACGCGCTGTTTAGACATTTTGTTGCAATAAATATGATATATTATTAAATACATTGCCTGTAAATAAGTATTATACCTTATGAATTGAGTCACTTAGGAGCAGAGGTTTCAGTTAGTTCACGTTAAACATTTCCATGAAACCTTAGACGAGCATATATAAAATCAAACAAAAAAAGAACATAAGGTGATTGTACCAAAATCAGACATCGGCCATAATTTCGACACTTTAGAAAAAATAAAAATAAGATATTGTTCCCATGTACGTTAATGGATGTTGTTGCCAAAAAACGTAAAAAGTTCCCTGTTTTATCTTGACAGTTATTCCTATAAGGGTGTCAAGTTAGTAGAGAAGGCAATTTTCTGGTGTGTTTTATTTTTAATGTTTTTTGTATTATTTTTAAACAAAAGCTTTTGGATTTAAGTTTATGGCTTCTATTGTTATGAAATCGCATATATTTAGCAGAAATTGTTGATATTTTTAATAAATTCTTATAAATTCCTAGGTGTCGAAATTATGTACACCATAAATATACACCGACCTAAATCAGACATGTACTAATTTATGTACCTATTCATAAAAGTTCCTTTTTTTTGTAATAAATTATATGTTCTATCTCTTAACACTTTAATATACATTTTCAAGCTTTGGTCGTTAATCCGACAGAAAAGGTTAACCGGCCTCCAATGAAATTATCATATACTTTTAACTTAAGATCTCATTTTTTTCCAAATTATTTATTTAATTTATTGATATTTTAAATGCTCCCACAGTGTCAATGTTAATTCTAAAGACTCTCTTAAATATATTATAGTTTATATCAAAAACCAAATAAAAGTTTATTTTACATAAAATATTACATAAAAATGGGAATTATGTAATAATTCACGGAACTTTTATGTTGCTCAAAAATTTTTTCTTTCCAGTATGTCCACAAAGAAGTATTATAAGTATACCAAAGAAGCTATTAGATATATGCAAATTCATGTGAATATCACTTTTAACATGTCAGTAGTGGGCCGTGCGGGATTTCCACAAAAGATAATATATTACAAAGGCACCCACTAATTAGTCAACGTTTGACACAAAACTTATCAAATAATCACACAAGATAAAATAACAAAAAATTCAAATTTAACATTTTAAAACAGATAAAGTGTTAGTTAAGAAGGGAAGTAAAGTAGTACATGATAGATATGACAAGGATGCCTGACAGTTTTGGTCACAGGAAACGCAGCTGGAACATTAGCTGCCACTATGATTATGTACCCATACGAAAGAATTCCTAAACACATAATTTTAAAAGTTCCATTTACATTGGATGACGTCAGAGTCATTTTATGAATATATAACAAACCTTTTTTACCCCTGGCTTTTATCTCAAAATATTGAATTTCCCGTAATTTTATACCTTGATGGTCATAAGTCCCATGTGAGCAAACCGCTTACTGACTTTTGTCGAAAAAACAAATTGTTTTAATTTTTCTACTCACTTATTGCAGCCATTAGACGTGGGACTAGAACTCTGAGCCGCAGTACTATTGAAAATGGATACAAAGTTCTAAATAGAGAAAATTTTGCCACTGTTTTAAATCAAGCTTTAAATCACCAATATTGAAATATTATTCATGAATGCATTTAAAACATGTGGTCTCTTTCCTTTCGACGCTAAAAATACTGATTTTAATAAACTTTTAAAAGAAACCAATAAAGTTAAAACAATAGAAACACCTGCGACTGAGAATCCTGAAATAAAAAAACATCTCAAAGTTTTAGAATCTTATATCGAACCACAAACTCTTCAGCGTTTTAAAGAACTCGAGGGATCTGATGGACAGGAGCCAGCGAAGATAAAAATTTATATCACACGTGGTACAAAATATTTAAGGACTCGGGAATAAATTTTACAAACCAGGAAGCACCTAACCAAAATATTATAATTGAGTTTCAAGATGGAGTAGTATTAGAATGTGTTCCTGAAAATGGTAATGCACCAGTGAACAATATGGAAGTGTTACAAGACGAGGATTTAAATATAAACTATGAAATAGCTGACCAAGCGATTGGCATCAACACCACGAAAAACCCTCGAGGCTGTAGTTGTAAAACCCTAGTTAACACCATGGACGACACAGACTTGGCAAATAAAGCAGAGACATACACTTCAGAAAATACTACTATTACACATACCACAAAAGAATATGATGAGGCTGAAATTTATAACATCACAAACCAAGAATCAACCCTAGAGGCTGCAGTTGTAGAAATTTTAGTTGACACCATGGAGAACACATTAAGAGCAGCAGCTTACCCTTTAAAAAATATCAACACACGTAGCACAGAAAAATATGATGGTGCTGGAATCCCCCAGACCATGGATCAACTTTAGAGGCCGAACTTGTAGAAACCATATCTAACACCATGGAGGAAACTAACAATTTGGTAAATGGAGCAGGACCTTACACCTCAGAAAATACTATTGCCCATACCGTAGAAAAATATGACGAGAAATTTAAAGCGAAATCTGCTGAGGCAAATGAGACATCGCAGACGCCACTAACTTTAAAAGAGAAGGACAACCTTAATACTGGTCAAAAAGAATCAATTTGTGCAAATAGTCCAGAATTTTCCAAAGAAGATACTACTGAAAACAACATCAACTTACTAAATACGCCAGTAAAAGAATATGATAACAAGGTTGAAAAATATCAAGTCGGTAATGTTTTAACCCCGGAAAAGGCGACAGGTTTAAGCCTACCTCCACAACAAAGACCAAAACAAAAGAAGATAAATATGCCAATATCATTCCAGGAATATCCATACCAACCCCCTTTAAGAAATCGTTATTTTGACCGGAACCTTCAACTAGCCAAAAGAAAACAGTTAAAAGAAAAGTTAAGATTCCATCTGTCGGAACATCAGATGCTTGGAAGGAGTATTTTTTAAAAAAAGAGGAACGCGAAAAGAAAATGACAGAAGAAAAAGAAAATCGTAAACGCAAAAGGGAAGAAAATAAGAGAGTACGAGAACAAGAATCGAAAAACAAAAGGATTTCCAGGACATTAAAAAAGGAAGATCAAAAAGATATTGAGACGAAAGGTGAAAAGAACTTGAATGCTACCGTTACAAGTAATATTCCCATTTACAATGTTGGTGATTATGTGATTATTAATTACGAAAATCAGTGTTATCCAGGAAATGTCACTAAAAAACTGAACAGAAAAATTATTGTTAACGCTATGACTAAAGCGGGAGTAGGAGCCGATAAATGGAAATGGCCTAAAACAAAGGACGAAATCGAATACGATTACGATGAAGTAATAGAGAAGATCAATCCCCCACAAGAAATTAATAAAAGAGGTTTCTTTTTAGTAAAGGAAATGCAAAAGTACAGCGATGAAATCCTAGAAGATGTTCACGTTTAAAGAAATTTATCTTGGCATAACCATAATAATTTTTTTTTAATTTTAAAATTTGTATTTGGATTTTGCGTTTTGTGGAGTAAATATTTTAAACAGTATTTAATTGTTTATTTATTACATTATTATTTATACTTTTTTCAATTTGTTTGCAGTTCTTCTATCTGACGGACTTAAGTTCATAAAATGACGAATTTAAAGCCAACGTCTGATTTATGGTCATGACTATGTCAGACTAGTGGACAAGTTCTAGTTTTCCGTGTCGAATTAATGTTCATTTGCAAGCCAATCAAAATAATGTAAATTTTTCGTTTTTTTTCATATTTTCGACTATTCTTTGGTAAAACTAGCTTCCAAAACTATTGAACAGAACCAGAAACAAAAATTGTTTATTGCTAATGATAAATATGACTTTGGCGCAAAAAAAGGTTTGTTGATTTTGGGACAATTACCTTAATAACCCTTTATTTTTTGAAAAAAAAAACACTTGGCCACTCTGTCCTTTAGAACCAATTAAAGTCTTGATCTTGTGTCATAATATCTTCCACAACAGCCTGTTCACTAGTTGACAAACTGTTATAAATATTATGGGCGACTGGGGATATGTAGCACAGAAGACTCTGATGGTCTCTGTACTTCAACTTTTCGATAGGTCGCCCTGTGGGATACAAAACATCCAACTGGAAGGCATCCTGTTTCGTCTGTTGAAGTACTGTGCATTTTTTTAGTTACGTTCACATTCTAGAAAAGAGTGCCCTGATTATTGGAATACTTAAAAAAAAATATTAAAAGGCTCCTCTGACTCAAACTTAAGCCACTGAATTTTTAACCAACCGCTCGACTTTTACATTTTCCTCTCATTTTTTTCGATTAGTCAGACGTTTTTCCAGATTTGTCGTACTTTTGAAGTCTTCATTTCTCATTTCTACCATTTCAAACTTATTGGTCGTTTTGGGACTTAAAATTACTTTAAAACAATCATCTGTCAAAAAAATGTCTTAGAAGAATCGTTTTTACTTTTCAATCATGCCAAAATATTGATCGCATTTCAAGTACGAATGGCCTGAAACAAGAAATTTGTAATGAATAAATTGTGGACTAAAGGAATTAGAATAAGTAATGTATGTACAAATTGCAGCCACTTTTATGTTTCTATTTTGGCCACCGTACTGGTCGCTGATGTTTCTATTTTGGCCACCGTACTGGTCGCTGTACATAATTAAATTAAATGATATATGAACCGAATTATTGTAGACTCCGTGAGGCCATTCTCTCATACAAACAACAAAAAAACGAACAAAAGTATGCTTTATTGCCGCACGAAATTTACCTTAAGAGAAAAAAAAACAAAACAAAGAAAAATCATATTTTTCGATAGGTCAATACAAATACACAAATTGTAAATATAACATACATATGCGAGGTGAATAATTTCGATGACATTGAAATTCAAATTACGAGACTTTAAACTCTATTTTGTTATCGTTTATACAAGCACCGACCTAAAAAACATTGACAACTATGCAAAGGATCACAACTTAAAACTAAATGCTTCAAAACCACAAATTCTTATTTTTAACGCTAACAACGATATCAGAAAAAAATATTGAAAATAATCTAAATATGCATTTAGATAACAGCATAATTCCAATTGTCGATCATGCAAAAAATTTAGGCGTTACTTTTGACAGTGCAATTTCATTCGATTTACGTGTAAATACATAACGAAGGAAATTATATAAATTTAAAAAAGTATTTCCTTCCAAACAAAAATATTTTTTGTGTGAAACTCTGGTATTATTATTGTTTGACTACGGAGATGTTGCTTACGGGGATTCCTTATCATCTCGTTCTAAACAAATGATACAGAAAGTTTAAAATTCTTGTATGAGATTTTCCTACAATATTCCTTATAGACACAATATTACCCCTTACTTAACTAATGAGAAGATATTAAACATGAACAATCGCAGGAAGTATCATATGTATTCTTTTATTTATCGCATAATTAGGACAGGCATGCCCAGTTATTTATCAGCAAATTTTTCAACTTTTACACACACGCATAGTATTAGATACAATCAGCAGTTTGTAGTGCCGCAACATAGAACTTCTGCCTTTCAGCGCTCTTTTACATTTGTCGCTGCCCAAATGTGGAATATGTTATCGGAAAACGCAAAAAATCTTTGCCTTAAGGACTTTTCAAAACATGTTAAAACTAACTTATTATATGAACAACACTTACTATAGATTAGTTATCCAATATCCGATAGTAATTAAATTCTATATTAACTATGTATATACTCAATGTACCGTCTAAATTGTTGTTGCTGTTGTGATTTATCATTCTTAGTAGTAATCTGCCCGATTGTCCCATACAACAAGACTTATTAACTCTATCTCCCACACCCCACCGCACTACGTCGACCGGCTTTCGCCTTCTTCTCAACCTCTCGTTTGTCTCACTCTATAAACACATATTTAAGAATAAATAATTTACCAATATTTCAATTTTTGCTTGCACGTTTGCACAATCATATACATATATTTGTATTAATTGATTTATTATATATACTAATTATTAATATTGTTCATAAAAGTTTTTCTTTAGGGTAGCCTCACATTGTGCACCTTGCTTAGCGGCGCAATGTAACCGGTTCTGTAATCGAGATGCATGTATAATTTGTGGAATAGGTTAAACAATTTTTTTTATACCCATACCATGTTAAAGATTGGTGTATCTATTTGACAAATAAATGTTTTTTGAATTTGAAAACAAATGAAGTTAAACAGAAAGTGTACTGAACTAATATAGTACTTAAAGTGTATTAAAAAAAGAAAATGTATAACTTTAATCTAATGCTTAACAAAAAAAACATAATTTTAACCAGTTCATTCCCTTAAAATTTATTTTCAAATTCTATGCTACCAGCTGGAACATGACACCCAAAAAGATTTAAGTAAACACACAAATAAAAACATTTTTAATTAGACTTATTCATTATAAAAATCATTAACGCAGTACAAAGGTCTTTCAATGAGATACGCTTTGGTTTTTTTTTCGAAAGAGTGCAAACATAGGGATAGTTTTTGGAAGATATTTAAAGATTATTTTATTAATTCTGTGGAAGAAATGGGGAGGATATGTTATACCTACCCTATGGCGAGGGTCCAAACACGTATATTCTACGTGTTGTGACCTTTCAGGGAAAGTGTTTATATGTTTTCTCATCAAACAGACGGTTTCTAAAATAAATAATAAAAGAAGTGTTATTCCTTCATGTTTTTTGAAATAGTATTGGCAGTGCGCTCTATTATTTAGACCAAACAAATAGCTAATTGCTCTCTTTTAAAGTCTAAAAATACTAAGAAATTGCTCGGTGGTACAGGAGCCCTAAAATGGAAGGCCTGGCAGAAGACACGTCCAGTGCTTTTGAAACTGATCGAATGGCAAAGCAGGCGCTAGAAAGTTTTTCAGTTAAGGTGTTAATATGCTTAGATCATTTTAGGAATTTAACCGACTCATTTTATTTAATATTGCTGTTAAGTGACTGTAAAGTCCCCTTATAAGATAAAGCCACCGTTTTATCCACATTGAAGCAAAGTATATTCGATTCGAACCAAGCCTTAATCATAACAAAGTCGTTATAAATATAAGTATGTAAAGACGCTATATCAAAATCACTCCATGTTATGCTTGTGTCATCAGCAAAAAAAGAAATTTTTCCATTAAATTTTGGGTTGGTGATATAATTAATATATAATAAAAAAAGAATAGGTCCCAAGACCGAACCTTCAGGGACTCCACTTGTGATCAATTTATAATCAGAATCAGAACCATTTGCCTTTACAAATTTTGCCCATTCCCGAGATAAGATTTAAACCAATTTAAAGAAATACCATGGATTCCATAAAAATTATCAAAATTTCGTGACTAACACAGTCAAAGATTTTTGCATAGTCACAAAAAACTGAGGTGGTGGGGTGGTTGTTATTGAGGGATAAAAATCACGAACAATGAGAACATGCAAGAGAATACTTGTTGGGTAAAAGGAGATGATGGCATATTACGATTCTTTAAGGAGAAATGGCATTTTGACACATTTCAATGATTTTTTATAGCACTGGTAGTAAAGCCATTGAGCGATAATTGCAAGAGTTAGTTTTTTCGTCCTCTTTATGAAGAGGAATAATTATAGGGCACCCAGGGAATATACCTTTTATAAAGGATTCATTTATTAGTGTTGTAAGGGCCTCTATGACTGGGAGGGGCAAGTTGAGGAATATTTTAATTGATAGGCCATCAGTGCTATACGAAGATTTGCTTGTGATGTTGCTATTAGTTTCGTTCAATAGTTCCATGGTGCTAAAAGGGTTTAAGAAAAACATTTTTGGATAAAGGGAGAAACGAAAGAGGGTCCAAACTTGGCGAGATACAAGAGGTAACATTTTTGCTTACATTAATAAAATAATCATTTAGGTCATTTGGCCTTGGCAAGATCTGAGTCACAGGGTTTGATTTGTTTGTGAAGTCATTGAGAATTGACCAGGTTTCCTTTGAAACGTTTTTAAACTAAGTTAGATATTTTTGATAATATATTTTTTTGATTAGTTTAATATAGATCCTCCTATAATTAGAGATAGGTTCGAGAATAAGAATGGAGTCGGTGAATGTTTTTATATATAAGAGAGAACGCATATTTTTAGCAGAAATGCGTAGTCCATTCGGGGTCCACGATTTATGACGCTTAGGTTTGATAGTCTTAAGAGGGAAGGCCTTGTTAAAAGCACTCAAAATTTTATTTAAGGAAGCTCTAAAGTTTGACTTAACTTTTTCAAATTCAAAATTCCAGTCGGTGTTTAAGCAAATATTATGAAATGTAAGGGCCTAAAAATTAACGAGTCAAAAACTCAATCGGATAAGTAGTTTTTTAGCTATGCCGCTGTAACAGGGTTACAAAGCGGCTATTTGTTATATTTAAAATTATTTATTTATTTGATTTATTTTATTTATTTATTTGAGGCATAGCTTGCAACTCTATTACATACACCTATACTGAAATTAACGGCCATATAAAATCAAAGGTACTCGAACAATTATAATTTACAACGCAAATATAATTGTTAGTACTGCAACAACGATGGTATGCAACAACGATTCTTCTTGAATAGATTTATTGTAACTAGCAGGTGGTTTATTTAAATAAAAGATTTGGTTTTTAAAAACAACTTAAAAATCTATTAACAAAAGTAAAGGAAGTGAAATACTGTACAAAAATAATTCTTAAAATTAATAACAAAAAAAAAATTTAAATCTAGAAAATAACGGAATTATCTTAAAATCCCCAACCTTAGTACAAAAAAAAGAAAATAAATAAATCTTTAAATAACCCGTAAATTTAACTCTAGTAAATAAGAAGGAAAATTAAATATCTTTGAAAATCCTCCAACTCTAATATCCCACTGTATAGGTAAAGCCCCATAAACCACCACAAAAGAAGAATTTAAAATCAACTATAAGAAACAAAACTCTGACACAGGCTGACTTTTAGTCTTCCCGTAAAATACTAAGTTAACTCAGCTATTACTAGATCCACCCCTTAGTCAAATCCTCTCTTTGTTTTTATTGATTTTATTAGTCAGGACGAAACGAATAAAGCTGTGAATGGTGAAGCTTAAGTCCCTACTCTATTTCGAAACTTCGTCTTAGAGACACGAGGTGTCACCCATGATAACAAAAAGTGAATAAATCTATTAAAATAATATTCCCTTCAATTCTTCTCAGTCCTAAGGTTATGTATATAATTTAATATATATGCCTATACTAATTTATCCACATTATGGGTGTGAAAATTCATGGCGAAAAACAGACACAGAAAAACCCTTTTAGTTAATCTTTTCTGTAGGGAAAACTATGCCCCAAAAACATGGCTGTTCGGTAATGTTCCTATTATAAAGTACTCTATTGTATTTTTAACATAATAAATTGACCATTCATTATCATTGCATCGAACCAAATAAAATGTTTCAATTAATATTTGCAGCAAGTTAAATTAAACGAGCCAAAGAAAGATTCCTATAAGTATGTAACCACTTAAGAAAAGTTTATCTATACAGTCTAGATATAATTCCTTTGAAATAATCAAGCCTGTTTAAGCTTTAACGTGAGAACCAACAGTTTTAAAGTAAAATATTGTTTGAATTACGTTTAGAATATATAAAAATATATACTCTATACCGTTGTTATAGTCTATTCTGTTACACCGCAACCACACAGACAGATCGACGGATCTGAGAATTTCAACATCCCTAAAACATGAAGATCTGCATAAATCTCGGAGGGTGATTTCTGTACGATTACAATACTTTTCCCTTACAAGGAAAGTAAAATGAAACTGCAAAATATTTATATCACCTAAATGGGTGTTTTCCTGAAAAATGGAAGACATCCCATGTGACACCCATATTTAAAAGTGGAGATAAAAGTCAAGCTGCTAATTACCATCCAATAATTAAAATAAATACATTTGCAAACATTCTTGAAAAAATAGTTTACAAAAATTACAATTATAGAACAACAGCATAGTCTCTCGAATCAAATTTATTATGTTATTCTGACATTTGAGGTTGGACAGTAAACGCAGATTGATGCCGTTTATACAGACTTCAGCAAGGCTTTTGATAAAATCAGTCGTAGACAGTTACTTGAAAAACTTGCTGAGGTCTTCTTGAATTGGGTGTCGTCTTACATTTGTGAGCGAAAACAGATTGTTGTAGTCAACGGGTACCATTCAGATACGTTTGGAAATACTTCAGGTGTTCCTCAGGGTAGTCATCTGGGCCCCCTATTCTTCATAGTATATATTAACGATATTAGCAGATGTTTCTTAAATAGCAAATATATTTTATATGCAGACGATCTCAAGGTATATCGTGAAATAGGGGACCCGATAGACTGTCTCAAACTACTGGAGGATTTGAACAGACTGCTTGTTTATTGTAATAGGAACAGTTTGTTCCTAAATTTGGACTAATGCCTCTCAATTTCCTTTTCCAAAAATATTAATTTATTTAAATACGATTATAAAATTGGCAATAAATCCCTAAAAAATGTCGATCATGTCAAAGATCTTGGTGTAATTCTGGACAACAACAGGTCCTTTCGTTTACATTTCGACAAAGTTATTGCAGAAGCCAGTAGGATGCTGGGATTTATTACTAGAAGTTGTAGAGTTTTCAGAAATCCTAGGACGATTCTTTCGTTGTATATTGCATTTGTCCATAGTAAGCTTTCATTTGCTTCAGTGATATGGAGTCCCAACTATAAAGTACACATAAATAGGTTTCAAGCGATTCAAAACAAGTTTTTAAAAGGACTAGCCTTCAAAGCAGGTTGTTCAGTTGAAAATGTAGCCCGTAAATCTTACCCCTTGAAATATGCCGTAGTATTTCTGATATCTGCATGATTTATAAGCTTATCCACCACCAAGTAGATTCTCCCCATCTTTTGTCATTTTTGAACTTTAATATCCCTACTAGGGAGCTCAGAAACCACTCGCTTTTTAATGTACCGTTTCGCAGAACAAATTTGGGACGCAACGCTCCATTAATTAGATTTCAAATTACATGTAATGAATTGTCTGATGATATCGATTTGTTTTGTGATAAGATCTCTACATTCAAAATTAATTTAAAAAGACTGTACTTTTCTAAAATTTTTGAAACTTAATAAAAAAAAATACAATTTTTTTTCTTATGCTAATATATATTATTTTGTAATTTATAATATTGCTATTACTGATATTGTTATTATCATTGTTGTCGTCGTTGTTACTGTTTGCAAAATGTTCTAACTTTAATATTTAAGTTATCTAAAATTATCTAATGTTATGTTATGTGGATGCTTTGTGGAACAATGTTCTGTCGTGTCCTAAACTGTGAATAAATAAATAAATAAATAAATATTAAACAGGAATGAGCCACCGCTGGTTCAGTCTATAGTGACAGCCAACACGGTTGTCATTTTTGGGACCGTCGACGCAGAAAAAAATATATGTTTTCTCTCGTACCTATGGCACTCGAAAAACAATAATAGATCCAACTTTAGAAACTATTTATGAATGAAATTTTGAATTTATTCTTTGTTTTATAGTCTAAGGTTTTGGTCAACAAAAAGAAACGTTGTATATCAAAAAAAAAATAATGATTATAAATTCACCGAAATATACAAGGAAACTAGTACAAAAAATGTCCTTAATAAACGTGTTTTATTGATATTGTATTGTAGTCGTAGAAAAAGTACAGTATTTTACTCGCAAGTAATGGTTATTAGTTGTTTACTTAATAATATACTAATAATTTGGATCATGAGTTAAACGATTATTGTACAAATGGGTAAAAAATAAGTATTTCTAATGTTACTCTCACGGCCATTGACATATTATATGTCAACGGCAAGAAGAAAAGAATCCCTGTCATTATAACTTTACAAAGTTGCCTTTTATGATGCTGGACAAGGAGAATAGATATTTTATTCTTTGTCACACTTGCAGTACAAGTTTATTTATTTCAATAATTTCATCAATACATACATAATTTTATTAATGAAACGGCACAAGATAATGGGTCTTCCTGTTATTATGTCTATCATTTCCCCCGTACCCCTCAAATATTATTATTGCTTAAATAAGCAGGTCTCTAAAGTTATTTGGAATTATCATTTGATTATTTTATCACAAAATTTGGACAAAGACGGAGAAGACAATCTGACTTGCTATTTCGAAAGGAATTATTTCTCTACGGACCTAAAGTTTGGAATTAATTTGAAGTGGAAATAGACGTCGAAATGAAAACTAAAACATAATCCATCTTTTAGACGTTGATATTTCGGAATAAACAAAGTTAAATTTTCAATTTGAAATGAATACATTTAGCCAAATCTCATTAGATTAACGTTATTTGATTAAAGTAAATCTCATGGATACTCAATATTTGGTATAAATAAAACTGTATTTGTGACGTTTGAGAATAAAATGTATGTAAAATTAAAAGGTGAATCTAAAAAGAACTAAAATAATAAAATTACAGAGTTATTAACATATTTTTTCATCTATTGAGTTATTGGCTGTAGTAGAATTATATTTAGAAATAAAATAATACTGCAAATTGTTTAAAAGAAATGACATTTTCTCAGAGCATAACAGAAGCAAGTCAAAATAAATTAAGGGGAAACGAATAGTAATATTCAATGGTTAGTTGAACAGAAACGTTTGATTTACTCGAAAAGAATTTTTAAACTGTATGTAAACTAATTATTCAGGGTATAGTTTTGAATGAATTCCTCAGGAAGTGTTTTGTGTAGTTCTGTGGTGGCCCGAGAGCGAGCATAATAAGAACAAGCTACATGTCAGGTTGGGACGTTTTGTCTACCTTTTGTTGTTATTTTTTTTAAATATTTTCTGCAAATCACAAACTGAAAGGAAGGAAATCACTTTCTTTAGCTTTCGATAAGTATTTTATGATGATCCCTAAAGTACCACAAACAGTTAAAAACAGTAAACATTTAAATTGTTACATGTCAAATATATAACAAATCACATTTAAAACTTTTATAAAAAAAGGGATCACCCCACTTTTAGCGACCTAAATTATCATTTCGTTCCAGTTAAGGCTGAAATGTGGTGGTCTCAAATAACAGAGTTTGAAGGTTAAACCTACAAGGAAAATTAGCCCTGTGAGGTTGGCAACCTATCAATATATTTAAAATTTAAACCTGTAGGAAAAGAAGTGTCAATGAAGAAGCAAATTTTAACCAACATAATTAGGAAATTAATCAAATTGAATGTGGAAGGCCGCGGAAATATTTTATATTATTTGTATATATTGTAAATAAATTGCAAGAGATTCAAATCTAGTAAAGAACTATTAGGGGAAAATTTTTTCTCGAGTATTTTAAGTTGGTCATATTGATGAAGCAGGGTTGGCTTCAGCGGAGTTGAAACCAACTTGTTTATAGAATTATGACTTAAACAATTTTTAAATTTAATTTTGATAATAAAAGTATTATTATTCCATTAAAATTGTTTAAATAAAGAGGAGAAATGTCAAACAGGAATTAGAACAATCAATGTTTTGTGGAGGTTCTGTACTGATCACTTATTGAATTATTATTACAGAGTGCTTCTTAATACAAATTATCTTCATAATTACTCTTTTTTACATAGTTTCTTTGTCCTTATTCAATTTCACTTCTACATTAAACTCTCTTCATAAAATACTTATCGAAAATTAAAGAAAGTGATTTCCTTCCTTTCAGGTGGCACTGATGGTGGCGAAAGCCGAAAGCGCTTTGCTACGTTTTTAATAAATTGATTTGCACGAAATACAAAGAAAAAAATTTTCACAATTTATTTACCTCTACGTGCACACAGCCCTTCCCCTTTCATACCTTTTTAATGTTGTTTTGACAGCTGTCAAAATATTTTTTTAAATTACGATACTAAAAGTCACATGGAACGGTAAAACAATTTAAAAAGTTCAAAAGCTACAGGGAAAAAAACCATTTTTTTTCACAACGCAAAATATTTTTTTTAATATTACGTCACTAAAAGTGTCATGGTACTGTAAAAACCGTATTTAAAATTTTTATGTAGTTCCCAAATTTAGGAAAAGCAGTTTTTTGACAACTGTCAAAATATTTTTCTTAAGTAAATTATGCCACAAAAAAGATACATGGAACTGTGATAACCGTATCTAAGAAAATTAAGCACTTCAAAAGTTACGGGAAAACAGTTTTTTACAGATATCAAAACATTTTTTAAATAAATTATGCCGTTAAAAGTTACATGGAACTGTGAAAACAGTATTTAAAAATGTTAAGCACTTCAAGAGTTACGAAAAAAAAACACTTATTTAATAGATTTGAAACTATTTTGTTTAATAAATACGCTACTAAAAATTAGATTGAACTGTGAAAACCGTATTCAACAATTTTAAGAAGTTCCAATGTTACGGGGAAAAACGGCTTCTTTTTGACAGATGTCACATTTTTTTTAAATAAAATTACGCCCCTCAAATATTAGACTGAACTGTGAAAACCACATTTAAAAATTTAAATTAGTTTAAAAGTTTAGAAAGTTTAAAAAGACAGTTTTTTGACACATGTGAAAATATATTTTTTTTTTCAAATAAATTACGCAACTGAAAATTACATGGACCTCTAAAAACCCTTATTAGGCAGTGTAAAAGTCACGAGGCAAAACATTTTTTGCAAATGTCAAATTTTTTATTAATCAATTACTCCTCTTTAAGTTACATTTTTTATTAATAGATTACGCCTCTAGTTACCCAAAACACCAAATCAATACTTTGAATCTTGACAAGTTGGAGTAAAGAAAAATATTGAAAAATTCACGGCTGCGAAAACAAAATTTCGCTTGATTCGACGTCTTATACCGGAATGTTCCACTAGGAAAAAAACTACAGCCCTAAACCAGAATGTCTAAAGAAAAAAAATTCCCTACTTCCTCTGTATACCATAAAATATGTTTTACCTGTATACTAAAAAGCTACCGAAGTGTCTCATCAAATAGAGTGATGTTTTTTGCGTTTTTTGGGAAGTTGCCTAATCCTTTTCGGGCTACCCTTTATATTTGACAAAAATTGTTTTTATACAAAAAGAAATTAATAAATTTGATATGTTGTTCGAAATAATACCTAAATTCTATTTGAAATAAATATAGATAAGTATTTAAGCGAATGACATCTTCTGTTTTCAATTTAACTATTATCGGTTTTGCGTTCTCAAAATATGAATTTTTTACCCTTTTATAGCTTTTAAAAAATCGAAGATCTATGTCGATGAAGCCCAACATTTAATTCCCTAAGACTCTGACCTAGTCTATTTTTGGTGCAAATTTGAAACGAATTATTTTGGCCATTCTCAAGTTATTGTTGACCAAATTTTATATATAATACACACATCCTAAATATAAATTTTTTTTTCAGATATATGTTTTGTAACCTAAAAGCTCTAAAATGTCCAAAAAATATAACTTATATTTATCGAGATTGTTTGCGATTTCAATCATGTTTTTGCAACTACCCCTGTATAACATGATATATGCTTCATTACTACTTATCCGCCCAGTATCAATAAAATCTGTATTTCGCACTATTAGACCCCTTATATCATCGACCCTGAAGATGATCTACCCGTCTGGTATTTATAGTATTACAACCCGCACGAGATATCGAAAATCGGCAATATTGCATAAATCTCCTAAATCATACCGAGGTGTTTCATTAAGAAAAAAAGTACAGTTTTTAAACCAGAATTTCTAAAAAATGAAAATTTCCTATATATACCTATTACCTTTTTATAACATATAAAGCTGCGTCCACATCTGTATCATTTGTCCGTTGCGTATCTCCGTTGCGTATCGAGATCGCGTTGCATGCAACGCTGGTGTGTACGTACTGGCGACGCGATCACATGCAACGCCGTCTGGATACGCAACGTGATACGACCCGTGTCCCGGCATTTGTCGGTTTTGGCTTCCGTTTCAAAGGTGATACGGATACAGTGCAGGCCAGTCTGGACGAGTACCGTCGTGCGCGCGTTTCTTGCTTTCGTTGCATTTTGTTTCTGCAGTATATTTTGTTCTTGAATTTTGTTAAAATGCAGTGGGATAATGAAAAAGTTTTTAAATTAATCGAGGCCTATCGGACAAGGGAAGTATTATGGGATCCGAGGAATGTAAATTATTTCAATAAAAACTTGAAACATGAAGCCTGGCAAGAAATATCCAATGAAATGGGGGGCGATATCGCAGAAGTAAAAAAGAAGATAGATTATTTGTTGGCTGCATTGCGTCGGGAAAAGATGAAAATGAAAAAATCAACTACAACTGGAAAAGGTATTTACTTATTAAATTTATTAACACTAAACAAATTAATATTGTACGAATACCGGGTGGGAGCAACTTTTGTTCTACATACATGTTATTTTTCACTATCGCCATAGATATGCGAAAGTTAAAAAAATTCCAAACAAAATGTAGTGAAATAAAAGTTGCTGGGTTTCATGTATACACTGTGTCCCAAATTCGATGCTCACCAGGGGGTATCTCGGTTATTATTACAGTTAGAAATACTGTTAAATTAGGAAAGTTATATAAAATTTCATGCCAATTAAAAATATATTTTTATAACTTATCAGAAGTAGGTAGGTACTTTGTTTTAGGTTATAAGCTAGAAGCATGAAATAGCGACTTAAATTTTACGTCCAACGTTTCGTCTTTGCGGGCCCATCATCAACTTCCGATTTTTAAATGCGGACCCGGGTTTTTCATTTTTTTTTCAGAAGCATTTGGCATCCCAATATCAATGACATACTGCACTTATCCATCCAATATTTAATTTAAGATATTCCCATGAGAACTTATGTGCTAGATTAAGATAGTTAATTTAAAATTTTCTTATGTAATATATCATTACTAGTAAATGTATCAGTATGGCACATTAATAATTTTGGGAGGTCCTCTTGAAAAAGTTAATAAAAAAGGCCTATTAAAAAGTTTTAAAAAATGCAGGCCCGTATTTAAAAATGTGAAGTTGATAAAAAAAAAGCAAAAAACGAAACGTTGGACGTCATATTATCTAATATCGCCATCTTTTGGTGAAAAAGTGACAATGAAAATACTTTCTTTTAACATATTTTTATTTTTCAAATAAATTCTGGAAAAAATTAAATTAATTTTGCAAAATTTCAGTTTTTCTTAAATAACCTAAAAACAAATTGTTTCTGATAAATTCTGAAAAAATACTTTTAATCAGCATGACATTCCGTATAACTGGTACAACTTTCTTAATTTAACGATAGGTCTTAACTCTAATAACAACAGAGATTCCCATACTTTAGAATTTTAATGAAATCACTGAATATTACAAATCACAATAAACAGAAAAATACTTAATAATAAATATTGATATAGGTACTAATCTAATTTATTATTTTTCAGGTACCGAAGATGTTTACGTGTCATCCTGGTTTGCATACAATCATCTAGATTTTCTTCTTGACAGAAACAAACCTCGGAAAAGACTTAATACGGTAGGTTCTAAGAACATACGATTTCATTTATGTTTTAAGGCGACTTGTAATTAAGGCATATGATCTTGCCATGGCAATTTTCCCGTGGTACAACAATATTCTGCAATTTCGTCTCTAACAGCCTGCGCGGATAAGGATGCCCGTCGAGGAACATTTATTAATGGTAATAAAGAAGTCATTTCTGCATCGTTTCTCCATCTTCCTGATATAAATTGTCCATTTTCTTCATTATCAAAAGTACCAGGTGGAGAGTACATGTTTACAGATTTGTCGCTGTTTCTTAAAAAGTTATGAAGGTGAGCTATTGTCAACACAATCAACTGAGCTTTTTCGGGTTGGAGCAACATCGGCCGTCTTAGAACTCTAAATACCTGAGCCGAAATGCCAAAAGGCATTTTCGACAACTCGTCGAGCTCGCGATAATCGATAGTTAAATATCCTTTTTTGTGAACCTTTGGGATGGAGACCTGGATACGGCTTCACAATATGTTTACCTAGTGGAAAAGCAGAATCGGATATAAAGTAATATGGTATACTTTTTTCCCTGCCTTCCAACGGATTTGGTGGCGGAAGGTTTAAAGTTTCACTTTCAATTTTTTCTTTTAGAATTGAATCATTAAATACTCCGCCATCCGAAATTCTTCCTTGGCAACCTACATCGATGAAGATGAAGTTGTACTTGGCATCCACGACAGCAAACATAACAATACTAAAAAAATTCTTATAATTATAGAATTCGGTCCCACTGTTGAACGGTGCCTGCAACACAATATGCTTTCCGTCCATAGCTCCTAAGACATGTGGAAAATTCCAAACATTTTCAAATTCGGAACTAATTTTAAGCCATTCTTGAGATGAGGTCGGTATCTGAAAATAAAACAAATTATATACGGTTTCGTTTTCATAGTAATAAAGAAAATTCTTATAGTTTCGGAATGTCCGTTCGTCTGTCTGTCAGCATTTTAGCGTTTTTAACCAGTTATTTCTGTTTTACAGGAAGACGTAGCCAGTGCTGAAAGTCAAGAAAATTTAGATTTGCACAATGAAGAATCATCAGAAACTGAACAAACACAACAAATATCCACTGAGGATGTAGAATCCGTGAGCAACACCGTACGTAACAAATCAGAGCCCTCAACGTCGACTTTTACACCTACAGTAATACGGAAAAAGAAAAGGCAAAATGTGGAACAAACAAACGACAGTATGGTGCTAAAGTCAGCATTCGATCTTTTGAAGTCATCAGCTGCAGCAGCCCAAGTTGCAGCAACAGCCTCTTCCACACCTCCTGTTTCCGCTGTTATGGACGAGAGTCAGATATACGCGAACTATCTGGCCAGCAAGTTTAGATCCTACTCTCAACAAACTAGAAACGCACTGCAACATCAGATTAATAATCTATTGTATTACGCTGACAATGGAGAGTTCGAACATAATCCACCTACACGGGGTTATTCTTCCCAAACGCACATATATCCTCCACACCAGATGACGGGGACTATCGTGAGTGGAACTCCATCTACACAGGCGGGAGCTCCATCTCCACAGGCGGGAATTCTATCTCCACAGGCGGACATACCTCCACATGCGGGAATTCAATCTCCACAGGCGGAAGTTCAGTCTCCAAATTCACTACCAGAAGAAACTGAAGATTCCTTACGAGATTTGTTGAATTACCCAAATTACTGATTTTATATTATTATTATTTGTATATTATATAATGATTATGTATTACTAAAGAAATACCTTACCTTTATTAGTCCTTTTAATCCATCAAGGATAGCTTGACATGTTTCGGGAATTATATAACTTATTGCTTGTTTAGACACTCTAAATAGGTATTGCAAACTGGAATATGAATCACCTGTTGCCAAAAACCTCAGAGTAATACTTAATCGTTCTTGCACTGAAATTGATGTTCTGAACTTGGTCTCAGCCTTTTTTATTTTTGGGCCGATTAAATTTATCAGGTATTCGAAATCACTAGGGGACATACGAGTGAAATTTTTGTATTTTCCACTTGTCTCTTGAAATTTTAGATCTCTCATCAGCGCATTTCCACCGTGTGTCATTCTCTTTCTGAACAGTTGTGTCGTCCACCACCGTCGTCGATTCAGTTTTTTTTTAGATAAAATGTTTTGAATTACGATGAAACAGGCACATGAAATAGCCACCAACTCATAAACTTCCGCTGACGACGACATGATTGCTCGAAACTTCGTACAGAAATGGCGCGACAACGCCAGCGATACGGAGGTCGGTACGATGCTCGGCGGTGTTTTCAAAGGATGATACTGATACGGACACAGAGAAATTAGTGGCGTCCAAACTATACGATACGTCGTTAGATACGCGTTGCAGCCACGCAACGGCGATACGCTACGGACAAATGATACAGATGTGGACGCAGCTTTATATGCTTTACTACTACGAACTGTTACTATAAAAAGTACGACAAAGAAATTCGAATTTACTGCTACACTCACCATGTTAAAGGTATACTACCATAAAAGCACGGAATATTGAAAAAAAATTAAGAAAATTTGAGCCCGTATACTGAAAAACTCCCAAAGTGTCAAAAATTCCGGCCTATATACTGAAAAATGCATCTATCATGTAGTCAGTTACATTCAAACATTTCGCTGCTCCAATTTATCCAAAAAAGATATTCAAGTGAACTTGTATAAAAACGGATATCCACATTCACCATATTTCGAGAATAACAGCTAATTTTCATAAAGATATTTTACAAAATTGAGGAAAGTATTGCACCTTATATAGTGGCTACGTTGCAAGAAAACACACAAATTTTAATCTGTCAATTTTAAAAATATACAAAGAATCGTTCTTGCGACCTTAAAATTAATCATTACCTAAATATATAGCTATAACAACGACGTAATAAATTATTAATGATTGAATTCAGTGTTGTTGTTTCAGTTTCAAGAAATGTATTATTAATTTAATGCAATATTTTCATCTTGTATTTAAAAAACGAAGGCTATGAAAATTTTGATTAGGGCAATAAAAGATTAAAAAAAAGTAGCATATGTTCATGAACCTTGTATATTTTCTAATAAGGCTGATACACCGAATCTCAACAAAAACTGGACACATTGTACACATCCTTAAGAAAGCACCGTCTATTAGACGTATATATTATAAACAATTGTTGGACCTGCAGCAAAGGTACGATTGTTACACCTCGCGCAGCCCACGCGACGAACGAATCCAACACAGG